>BQNB010038023.1:0-49035 GCA_026074375.1 Tanacetum coccineum | reverse complement strand
ATGCACATGTCAGTAAGAACTGGTAAAACATGGTGACCATTGCTCAAAGAGTCAATGTGTATTTACATGTTTACAACCCCTAAACTCCCTTTATTTAACATAATTACGACAGTTTTGATAGCTATATTTACAGAATCAATTATTTAAATGAGACTTATGTTCCTTTAAATCCTACAAAAACTAATAATCAATAAATCTTTATATCAAACATAACATTATGAAATCTCAAATTAGGACCAGTCCCACAATCCAAGCTAATAAGAGTTGTTTTCAAAATCTTTATTATATGGATAATATTTTCGAATACTAAAGCACATAACATAATCATCATATACTCGTGGACTACAAAATTTGATATACCTGATGATTATGAGCATAAACCAAGGTTCATTCTTTACTCATAGCATCCTCTTGTACAAAATTTGATATACCTGATGATTATACTTCATTAGGGTTTATTGCCATGAACTTTCGGTATTCATAATATATAAAAAAATTTGGTGATTGATATCTTTGTGAAATCAATTCTTAAATTATCTAAATAGAATATTTACCTAAAAATTTAAAAAAATTAGTAGTGACATGACATCCAAGATGATGTGACATTATGACGTGGCATTAAATGGTCAAATGCTATGATGCACCGAAACGCCAAAATGGTAGGGGTACCCGTTTGGTATCGGGAACGCCGGCGAAACGCGTAGGAAACAATTCCAAATATCCGAAACGTTTCGGCTGGAGTTTCGGTTGGAGTTTCCCAGCCGTTTCTTGGTTTTTTTTAGGTATTAATAGGCTTTTTTTATTCCATAGTCTGGGAAGTGGGAACCCAACCATTGTAAACTAGGGCTAGGGCATATACATATACACGTTGATATATATTCCATCGTCTCTGTGCCTGCCCTCTCATCATCCATACAAATCATCCATACTATAGTATTATCAATTATGGCTTCTCAAGAAACACAACAACAAACACAAGGATCATCAGAATTTACATCTATTTTGGATTTTCTTTAATTTTTTTATATTTTTTTCTTGCCGTTTCTATGCCGTTCCCGTATCGGGAATTTTTGATTTTTGCCGTTTCCCGTTCCCGTATCGTTCCCGTATCCCTTAGCCGTTCCCGTTTCGGTGCTACATAGGTAATCAGGATTGTTTGCAATCAAGATGTGCTGAGAAATCCATTGAACTCGCTCTTTTGTAACGGGATTGCAGGTTGCTGGTGTAAATCTTTCTGCGTTAATACCGTCTGCAAGCAAGTAGGCAGCCAATTTGATTTGGCTAAGGACTAATTACATCCTTTTTGGACTTCGAGACTTTCTAAAGATCATGCATATCTTTTATATATGACACTGGAATATCTTTTTTTATTTCATTATTGTTATTTTTATCATTTTTTATTGTAGGCTCTTTGTGTTGTGGAAGTCCTTCAGCATCCTTTCTTTCAGGTACCCGTCTCTCCAATTTATTAAAAGAACGTGGTATAAAAATATTGACGGTTGCATTTTTTTAATAATCTGTAGAGTTGTTACTATATCCCTCCATCCCTTCGGTCTAAGGCTCCTACTACTAGGATGTCTCCATGTGGTATGTTTATGGTCCTTGACAATTCATAAATTCAAGCAGAACCAACCATACATGATTCGGTCCTGGTTATAGTTTATGCAGTTGGACTCAATGGGAGGAGAGCTATAGTGAAACTCTTTGCGAATAATTAGAACAAGATAACGTGTGGTAAGTTTAGTCGGTTAGTAGTTTTTCCTGCAAATGTTTGTTATGATTTATCTTTATTGTTATTCGCTGCATTTTGTTTCTATAGGCTAATTAAATAGCTAAATGTAATTTGTATTACATCCAGGGCATCGGTCAATAGTTGGTGTTTGCTATCATAATTGTTATTATGAGAGCATAGATGTTAAAAATTAGTTCCGCATTATGTGATTGTGTGAAATAATCAAAGTGTGAAAAAGAACTTACGTTTTGATATAAGTTTAGGGATTAGTTGCAACAAACTTTGATTATCTTAATATGAGGGTGTTTGGGATTGCAAAATGAAAGATAATCAGAAAATAGTGTTTGGAAATCATTAGAAAAAAAGTCAACATTTTGCAAATGACACACATAGCAGATTTTTTTGCAAACCTATATTTCTGTAGTAGGTCTTTGAAATCCACCATGAAATCAGATTTATTTGGTTCAGGTTTGTTATCGTATATTGTATTATGATAATATGATGCGCTTGGTTTTGTATTATAGAAAGTATTAGATGAGGGTTGAATAAGAGTAATCCAGTGTCTTGAAGCATCCATAGAACAGATCAAACGTGTCAAAACTCACTCAAAAGTTCACCTCAGGAAGCCACACAAATATTTGTTATTCTGGCATTTCATTTTGGTGAGATTAGTATACGTATTGCTCCGTATAATTATTCTTTCTTGATTCTTTGTTGGACAAGCTTTACAAAAACATATATCGGATCTGCTTGCTAGAATAAACAAACTTCCATATGAAATTGTATTTTTTTTCTATTCTATCTATTAGTAATCATTCACTAACTTGAATGTTAGCATTCTCATAATGTTTATTTATATTTGTTCTATAATATGCTATAATATAATGTATTTTAAAGAGCTAATATCTAAAACATGAAAGCCGCAACAAGGCTAGAAGAGAAAAAACAAAAAACTTAAAGAAGGTATATCCGCAAAACAACTAGATTATCAGCATGAGGCAAAGTAAGACTATGAGATCAATCATACCATTTTATATCTGATTGTACGTGCTACTATAAGCGGATAACTAATGAAAGCATGTTCTTAACACTTTGTTGCAGGCTGGCAGAAAACTAATGAAAGCCGAAAGGGCTTTATCTAAAGTAGAAGCCTTTTTAAACCCAGCCGATCGTCAGCATATCCAGGTAGCATCACTGATGAGGAAAGAATTAAGTTTAGGAAGCTTGGCTTAGGGATGATCATTTAGACCACTAAATAGTCAGTTTCTCTTAGATGATCGTTTTTGACAACATCAAAATGGCAAAACCAGTTATACCTTATATTTCTACAATAGTAAACTTGAAATTATAAACTCAGCATGTGTGTAAAAAGTAATGTTTTTAAAGGCCAAGTAGCTGTTTGCACATTGAGGTTCTGAAAAGTAATGTTTCTCAAAGGCCAACTGAGTTCTTTTGATGAAAGATTTACCATTAAGAAACATTACTTTTTACAACGATGTTATGGCTGCTGCAAATCCTAATAGTTTGATTAAACAAATAATAGACCGATCGCATTTGTTGTTTATTTCTTTAACACCGATCACATTTGTTTATTTTCAACGTTTTTCTAAAAGGCCATATTTTTTCTTACAGTAATCCTTGAAGAATCCGCCAAGCATTGCTTGCCACGACAAACGATAATCTCTGTGAAGAAACTGCACAATGTAACTTCACTTTGTTGTTAGTTAGTAAATCTCATCCTAATCAAACATTTAATTACTATGTATTCTCGATATTTCGAATGTATAAACAGCTTTTCTAAATGATTTTAGAGTTTTACTACATCCACAAACAATCCACAAAGAAACATCCACAAACCTGTGTTGTGATGTTTTGATTGGTGTATTTTGATACACTTTCTCTCTCTTCTCTTTAATTTAGCCAGTCACACATAGACAACACATGTTTGTGGATGTTTCTTTGTGGATTGTTTGTAGATGTAGCAAAACTCATGATTTTATATACGGCTTAGTTAGTTGGAGGTAAGGGATTGAGTAGGTTGGGTTCTTAGTGCTAATGCTAATATTAGTACACTCCAAGTATGTGATGTAAACATGTTGGAGAGTAAACAAAGTTAATATACATTATACAACCATTTCCAGAACTTTTGTTTTTTTGAACGGCTAAATTTTCATTTATAAAACTAACAAGAAGCTAGATAATACAATAAGAACGAGAATTCAATGCACAACCTAGATTTACCTTTTCTAGCGACAATACCACCAAGAAATACTTAGAAAACACCTAATCAACGAAACATATAAAGCACCTAAAAACCACTAGACAAAAAGGTAAAACACGCCTATTTCCAGAACTTTTGTAATCGACTCGGTAATGTTGTGAATTTGTAAAGTTGCAATTTAATTGCATGATCACACCGAAAATAGTTTCATGAAATTGCTGTAATGGAGGTAAAAACAGTACAATTTAGTGTTATAAAACTTTCATTTGGTTTTTGTAGAGGTAGTAGTTTCGACCCATTTCCTTATAAATTTGGGTCGATTCTGTTTGTGCTCAAGCCTAATCTGCCAGAGCATGCTCACCTGCAAACCAACATACATGTTTCGCGTATATAAAACATACTCGAAATATAATTTCTCTTTATGTGCATTATATCTTATTTCTTGGTACATGAGAAATAATATATTTCTGCTTACTTTTTTTCTTTTTGACAAGGCAAAAACATCCATATTGTATTACACGTGTGATATTCATCATCCGTAAAAAGTAACTTACTAGCCTTTTCATTTCTGCCTATTGATTAAAGTATGTACATGCTAATGCATGATTGCTCTCATATTGCTTATCCTGGTGATTATATATGTGATATTGGCATTTGTTTGCCATGTCGATGCTAATATACATACATACATATATACTTACATGTGTGTTGTGTATATAAACATATTCTGAAAATTTCTACTCTCTACAGGTCTTGAGATCAATCTTGTGACTTTCCTTAATGTTGCTGATGTCATATTAGCAAATGGTATGTTCAGTCTTGTCACTTCAAATACATTGAGGCAGCTACAAAGACAGGATAAATCATGAAGGTTGAGCGTGTAACAAGAGAATCAAACTTCTATGATGCTGAGAAGGCCAAAAAAAATTTAATGGAAGCCAAGCTTCCTGATGCAAGGCTTAAAAGGTATGTGAAATTTTTATGTTCATCTTTAATGGTTTGTTATATATACAAGGTAGAATTCTATCAACATGACATACTTTCTTCATTGAAAATCTTATTATCCTTAATAAAAGCTCCTCCAAACCTCCAATATGATTTTACAAAAATGTGCATTTATTCATTTGTTTATGAAAAAATAAAAGAAAATACTCCATCTCTTAAATGATGGTGTAGTAGTTCAATTGAAGTTCTGAAGTAGTATAAAAAATTTCAAGTTATCACTATTACATGATACATTTGACTTGCCGTGTAGGCATGTTTCTATCTCTTAAGTGATCGAATGTAAAAGCATTTAAGCTATGAAATAAAAACTAATCAAATGGAAGGAATCACAAATGTGCAAAGATAAAAAATGTGTTTTTTTCATAAAAGAAATTGGAAGTCTGGGAACAATAGAAGTTATCACCTATTCTCTGATTATGTATTCGTCCACTGCAGCGTGAAGAAGTTAATGAATACACCTATATATGTACAGTTCGTGTAAGTGTGATGGTTAGAATCCAGAATGATCCTGGAAAAGCCATTGACTCAGTAGTGGTGCAGATTTTGGCATAATTTTTAAAAATTTCAATTATCTATTCTATAAGTATAAGTTGAATTAATATACATTTTAAATCCATTTATTAATCCTAAAACAATTTATTAAAGCTACCCGATCATCAGACGGGCTTGAGGCTATATTTAAATGATTGGTTGTGATATATTTACATCAATCGGGGGGGGGGGGGATGAAGCTATGCTTCCACAGTTAGGTGTTGTACTTCGTAAGTCAAAAGCATAAAAGGATTGAAGTTTTTATGGTGCAACAAAGATGATAACAACACTAATTGCAATGTTTTATGTAAATTTCGTATATTATAAGTTTATATTCATTTTGGCGTTTTTGTTTCAAGCATTTTACTACTTTTATCTAAGGATTTTTATGCTTTATCTTAAATTAAGACGTCGTTGTTTACAAACTTCAATTATATATTCTATAATGTGAAGTTATCTACCTTTTAACTCCATTTGTTGTATTTAAAAAATCTTAAATCTAGCCCGTCTATCGGACGGGCCTAAAGAATATCATGAATATGTCTTATCCAAATTCAGAATTCACAATGAAAGGATACAACAGGTTAATTTACGATAAGCTTGATTATGAGATTCCAGAATTAATAAACCAACATCAAGCAATATATGATCGTTTGACAAATGAGCAAAAAGGAATATATGAAACTATCATCGATGCTTGTCATAATGATCACGGTGGAATGTTTTTCGTTTATGGTTATGGAGGTACTGGAAAAACTTTTTTGTACAAGACATTGACCGCTGCTATTTTGTTAGTTATTTAATCACTTTATATTGCATCATCCGGAAAATTATTTATTATATTTTATATTGGGGGAAAACATGTTTTTCATTTTGATGCAACATATATCCAATTGTTATTGTTATAATCCCTGTGTTTTTTTTATTTCTCGATATTATTTTTATCAAGTGTACATAAACTTTAACATTCCTCTAAGTACTTTTTATACTTTATTTTAAATTTTGTAATAAAAGTTTCCAATTATCTATTTTATAACATGAATTTATATACACATTTTAAATCTATTTAATAATCTCTAAACAATTTCTCTAAGGAGCCCGTCACGGGCCTTGAGGCTAGTATATATATATATAGGGTATGGTTATAACAAAAAAATCTTATAATAAAAAAGATAGGAAATGATCCTAGCCGATGGATCTTATTTGACCAGATGAAAAAGGACGGTGGCGTTTTTGTAAATAAAACAAACTTTAGGGGGCAGTTCTACAATAGTGTAATTTTTACAACATTCGTCTCTGTCTCCCTGACCATTCATTCCCAGGCAAAAACCATCTCTCTAAAAAAACACACTCCATCACAAACAAACCCTAATTATCTTATTCCAAAAGCTAATTCATCAAGGATTAATTATCATCATTGACAAAAACTACTACTGAATCAACGATGGTTACTCTACCAATTTGTGAGGGTTTGAATAACCATTCGAAGACCTTACAACATGAACGATTGTGAAGACGAACATGTCAAATCTTACACGGCTTTGTAAGTTTATAGATGAATTCTAATTTTGTTACTGCATCGATTTATTAATTTTGGTTTGCTAAAATCTTATTTTTTTATCAGTTTAAGTTCGTTTTTCTGATATGATGATGTAGACTTTCAAATTTGTTGAAGACTATGTGTATGTGTATGTATGTTTTCTTCTAAATTTGGAACAAAATGTCGAAAAAATAAATAAATAACGTGCTTAAGAAAGTTGCACACAAGGTGTTTGATAAAATGTCTCAACTAGACTTAAGAAGTGTAATGCACTAAATTTACATTGTGATGCAGTTGTTTTGAATGCTGATGTAGTTGTATTTCATATCACGTGCAGTAGGTTTTTATTTTAACTATGACGAAGTAGGTTATTTGTGTGATGCACTTTATTTTGTACTATGATGCAGTAGGTGTTCAGTTACGTGTATAACGATGTATTAGATTAATTTCTAATGCATTATAGTTATACTCTATTGCATGCCAGTTTAAATTCTTTTGCATTATAGTTATACTCTATTGCATGCCAGTTTAAATTCTATTTCATCACAGAGTAATGTACTAGAGAATGAACAATAATGCAGTACAACAGTAGAAATTTTTTGTAATGTATTTAATAGTTTTTTTATATTGCATTACAGTTATACTCTATTGCATGCCAATTCAAATTCTAATCCATCAGAGAGTAATGTACTAGAAAATGAACAATAATGTAATGCAGTAAAACATATATGTGACTACCTATGTAGCACCGAAACGGGAACGGCAAAGGGATACGGGGACGATACGGGAACGAGAAACGGCAAAAATCAAAAATTCAAGATACGGGAACGGCATAGATACGGCAATAAAAAAATATAAAAAAATTAAAAATATATTAAAGAAAATCCAAAATAGATATATATTGATGTAAATTGTAAACTCCAAAAATACTACATGTTCCAAAGGTAATTAATTATCAATAATCAAATCATTTTCAAATTCCGGTTCATCTAGTGAGGATCGGAAAACTCCAAAAACCCTACATCTTCCATTGAATCAAAAGCATCTCCACCCACATCCCACATCTTTACATCATCATTCGGATTCCTTGACAAAAGTCGGAGATTATTATGGATGTAAACCAAGTCTTGAGCACGGCTTGTAGTCAACTTGTTCCTCCTAAGCGAGTGAATAAATGCATAACTACTCCAATTACGCTTAGCACAAGAAGACGAACTAGGTTGTCCAAGTAATCTAAAAGCCAAAGTCTGGAGAAAAGGAGTTTGAGCACCAAAAAAGCCCTACCGTATATGTATATGCCCTACCGTATACCCCCTTTTCCAAGTTGTATAGAAAGTCGGTTGGGTTCCGAGCCTTTTGGAATAAAAAAGCCCATTAAAACCCAAAAGAAACGGCTTGGAAATCCAGAAACGGCTAGGAAACTTCATAGGAAACTTTTCGAACATTAGGGAAACGGCTTGGAAACGTTTCGGGGGCGTATCCGTTCTCACCCCGTTTCCAAACGGGAACGTCAGCCTTGAAGGCGTTTCGGTGCTTCATAGGTGACTGCATACAACCTTCTGAAACACTTTAGGTTTGTATCTGTTATATACCCTCTAAATGAAGCATATGCTCAATTTTGGTTTCTGTAAATTTTAATTCCCTATGCATGAGTCAAAATAAAGGTGGCCATTTCAACCGGATTACTTGTGAATCGAACAATTTCGGTTATGTTTTCCAGATAAACATTGAAAAATAGCTATAAAAGAAAAATGTCAACCGGCTGAGTTCATTGTTCTTGAATTTGTATGAAGCCAACTCAAGAACTTCCAAAACTCGCTACTCAGTTTTGTCGGGGCGAGAACATGAACTGAGTCTTTTTTCTGCTAAACTCTTCAGTTTTCAAACTTGAAATGCTGTTTGTTTACATTTCAACTTCTCAAACTATAAAATTCAAGTTTGTGTACAGTTTATGGTCTGGTTTGGGACCAAGTTGGTTCTAAACCGTGTCCTTGGTTCCATTATTCAAAATTTGCCAGTTCGGATATAGTTTTTTGAAGATGAACAATTAATAATGTACTAATATGTTCAAATCTGTCTTTTAGGTTCTTAACGAGCATTGTGTTGAACTGATGTCCATCAGTTGGTTGTTGAGTCCAACACCAAAATTGAGGAAATGCCAAAGAAATCATATGCTTCTATTGTAAGTGGTCTTTGAGCAATAGTTTGTGCTTTTGATTTGCAACCTCTTTGTTTTTGTAGCTATTTTGATTTAGGAATGTTTTGGTCAAGTATATATATTTTTATTATTAAAAAGGTCATACGTGTGTCAAGTTAGTAGAGGGTATTATATCCTTCTTGAAACTTGGACGGATATTCTTCATGCTTATCTGCATAATTGATTCCAACAATAAAACTGAATCGTGGCGGTTAAAACCACTACCAGTTATTTGTTTTTGGTTTTAGGTTTTAAAAGCGGTTTCGGGTTCTCCAATTTTTTAGAAGTTTAGTTTTGGGTCGGGGACTGGAAAAGTTCGAGTAAGTAACTAATTATATATTGGTTTTCTCAAATGGTGTAAAGGTTCTGTCACCCAGCTGCTTTTCTTTTTTGGATCTGGTATAAACAAAATCAAAAACATATTTTGAACTAAGTTTTGTTTGTTGGGTGAATGAAATGGATGGATATTTACAAGGTCTTCTCATATCGTATTCTCACTCTTATAAAACTTGAATTGCTGTCTTTTTAATTTTCTTTCAAATAATAAAACTCAAGGTCCAAATCGGAACCAGAAAGATATTCAATTAGTTTAGTTATTGGTCGGTTTCAGTTTCATTAGTTTTTATGCTTGGTTCTAATTCTGGTTTGGTCTTGTGTTGTCCCGTCCCACAGAATATAGATGATGGTCGTAAGAACATTGGCTTTTCCTTACTGTATTTATGATATGTATGATTATTATTGAAGGTACTAGCCATGAAGCAGAATACAGTTTCCTTTCTCATCCACACTACATGATCCAAGGAAAGCTCAACCAAGGAATCAAGAGCAGCAGGTGAACAATGTCCCACCAACTGCATCAGCCATTGAAGCTGCAGCATCTAATGTTGATGCTGTTGAAAATGGTATTCATGAGGAAGAAGGTATGCTTACTTTCATTGATATCCTATACATTTGTCATACTAACAACCTGTTTGAAAATTTGTTGCATCTAAGGCTGCTATTCAGGTTAAGCTGACACGAACAAGGGTTATTCGGGTTCGGGAGATTAAAATACTTACCTGTATATGGCCGTAGTAAGTTTTGGGTAATTCGGGTTCTGGGAGACCCGAATAAGCTCTGTTACAAGTTACAACAAAAACAAATCTTTACCCAAAAAATACAACAAAAACAAATGAAAATGGGTAATTTTTTTATAAACAAGGGAAGGCATAGAAAATAATAAAGAAAGTGTGGACATTCATCGAGCAAATCCGAATGATGTTTTTCAACCCATATAGCTCGACCAGAATAAGCTTCTTTGGGTTAGGGTGGTGTCGATTGTCGGTTTGATATGTTTACACCCTTAGCTGCATACCTGCATACCTGCATCTCCTAATTTATCTATTAATGGATACAATGTTGGATATATTAATGTGGCAATTTCGAGCGGTTTACAATTTAATAGCTCAATTTATGTTATGTTAACTGGTCATGCTGTAAAATAAATAAAAAATTGTCAAAAACGAAACCAGTAAGTTCTAAATCATTTAATTCAAAATGATAACTTTTTGTACTTTCTAGTTCTTTACACAACGATGGTATTTTTGCCTACCCATATTTTGTTGGCTTTAAATTATTTTCATCTCATCTGTAAATTTTATTACCTATTCTGATATGAACCCATTTTCTACTCCATGCACATATAATTCCTTTTCTTTTTTTGTAATCTGCACACATATAATAAGTGGCAACCTTTATTGGATTTGGCAGCAGATGGTTATTCTATCTATATCAAGGGTCTCCCTATGAGTGCCACACCTGCTATGTTGGATGATGAGTTCAAGAAGTTTGGAACTATTAAGTCTAACGGCATTCAAGTTCGAAGCAACAGGGTGCGTTTCGACTTCTTTTTTACACTTTGCTGATGCTGTTGTTTTTCAATTTTCTTGAAACTCATTTGTTACCACGGATTCTGCTTGGAATTGTGAATTGATGCCGCCTGAGCTGAAAAAGGTGATTGAGGTATGCATTTTTGTTTATATTATTCCTTAACTTATTCGTCTCTCTTAATATTACCAGCTTACCACTACTAGATAACTTCACCATGATTGTTTTAACAAAATAAATTGCAACCAGCTTGTTGTTGATTGTCAATTTGTCAGGTTTCTAGATGTTATGGTTTCTGACATTTATCTTATGTTGTTTTAGGCTTCACCAGTGGTCGTTGTGGTGGCAGGTGTTGAGGAGAAGCGATCCACAAACTCCAAAGCAAGTTTTAAATGTAAAAGATATAATTAAAGTGAATATTTATCTTCACGATACACATGAAGTTCCATATCTTTTTGATTCCTTTTGTTGATTTCTGTGGATTAATAGCGTTAATATGTTAAGTAACTAGACTATAAATTTTTGGTATCATTTTATAAATAAAACAATTTAGGAAGTTTTTTTGCTTTTGGATCTGTTTGACCCGTTACTTATTTGTTAGGTTTGTTAGTATAACCCATCTGACTTTCTAGAAACATACCCAATAGATCCATTTGTCACAGCTATTTAGTTATCTATACTTTTTACGTGGCTGAAGATACCAAGCAGAACATATAATGCAGTTAGATAATAGGAATTGAAAAAGAAAAGTGCTTTTGTTATTTTGACATGGATGTCTACCTTATCTTTTGTCTCAGAGGACGTGGAGCTTTCAGCTGGACGGGGTCATTTTAGAACGAGGCTTGAGGACGTTGGAAACTTCGAAGTGGTGGAAGAGGCTTCAAACGGGTGGTGACATTTGGTGTATAGGAGGAATGATATTTGTCGGGAGAATAAATGAATATGGCAACAAAGGTGGTGGGCCGTGGAGAGCACCTCCACCGTGTGGTGGTGGTGATGGATATCCAGATGGAGCGTCTCAACAGGGGCATGAGGCTCCAACCGATCATCACTATTCTGAGCCAGAGGCAGAATCCACAAGCTCTCCGTTTTCCACATAAATCCCGCCATTAATTTATTAAATGAAAAAGTGTAGTACATCTTCAATAAAAAGAATATGCAACACAATGTATTTTGATAGTGCAATATACATTGGACACAGTTAAAAAAGTTGAATTGAAAGAACATAGATGTCACTAAATATATAAACTCAGTGTTTGCATTAAAATAATAGTGCATCAATAGTGTATGCAACGGTGCATCACAGTGTATACAACTGTGTATGCAACTGGTGCATCATAATTTATATATCAAGTGCATCACAATGATGATGTAATTTACTGCATCACAATGTTATATATATTTTTTAAAATTATGTTGCATCAGAGTATTTTTATACCGCATCTAAATGTTATCATATTATCGCATCACAGTACTATCATAATGTTGAATCATAATATAACTTTACTGCATCACTATGTTAATTTACTACATCACAATGTTAATTTACTACATCACAATGTTATCATACTGCTAAATCAAAATAAAATTATATTGCATCGCAATAATGTTCTACAACATGCATCACAATGTAATCATACTGTTGAATTTCAATATAATTTTACTTCATCAAAATAATAGTTTACTGCATCACTCTATTATGTTACTGCATCATAATAAATATTTTACTACATCACATTGTATATGTTAATGCATGAAAATGTATATTTTACTGCATCATAATACACTAAACAAATAACATAATGTAGTAACTATCATTCATAAAACAGAAAGACACAGAGTGATGTGTGGTTGTCGTAAGACTTTTACACGAGAAGTTTTACAACTCTCTAGGCAGTGCACCTAATCATTGTAGTGTAGTATAGGCAAGACTCGGGGTTGTTTATCGTTCACTCGAGGAATAGGTTGGGAAGGCTTGATCACGGTCTAACAGAATTCTAAGGGTTGAGGGAAGATTCTTTTTGTATTTTTATGTTTTATGGAAAGCAAGTAAATCATATAATTGAGAGAGTGGTTTGGTTTTAGCTAATTAAACTAAATAATAATCTAAACTAATAGTGATAACAATAAGATAAAAGATTGTGTCTATTTAATCATGTATTACTCCCTAGATTGCTTCTCCTAGTGTTGTTGCCTTGTCACACTTGTGATGATCTATGTAACTATTTCCTAAAGCATGAACGAATTACACGAACCCGCCGTCTACTTAGTATGTCGCTAGAGCAACGCACACACAAGGTAGTATGAAGACTATTACACGGCCCCTAGGAGTTTACTAAGTGCATGCGAAATACATTAAAAGTGAATCAACCATATTAGGGGGCAAGGTAGTATGAAGACTGTTACCCGATGGTATCCTTTCTACACAATCACGTTTCCTTAGACATATCAACAGCGATACAGACAAAAGCTGGTTTTCTAAGACCTAACGTGCACATCCGTCATAAGAAGCAACACCACTAAGATCTACATTCTAGGTTTTATACAATCATAAATAAACACAATAAGAGGTTTAGCCAAGCATGCTAAAGATAAAACAAGAACAATAAATCAAACAACACATAGACATATTAAATGATTAAGTAAACTTTACCTGATTAAAACATGAATTGGAAGAAGTACAATAGGGTTTTTAGGCCCTAAAATCGTCTCCTACAGCTGCTAAACGAACTAGGGTTTGTACCCTCTTTTTATTCTAAAGTTACACACTCAAAACCCTAAATTCGGGTTTGTAATAGTTAAAAAAAACTGACGCGACGCGTCGCGATTATTAGTTGTGACAGCCATCGGTAAAATTAATCTTCTAATCTGGCATTTGAGTCGTACTGGCTGACGCTGTCTTGCATGATGTGACGCCGATACAACTTGATAGTGTACGCTCGTGGTATGCCTTTGTGACGCGTCCTCCAGGCTCTATAAGTACAAATCTTCAAGAGTCTTGGTGTTGGTTTGTAATCTCGTCCGTTTCTTCTCCAAATGAGCCCAAGTCATGTGTAATTCATCCAAATGTCCTCCAAATGCGAAATACCTGAAAAGGAACGATTAAGTACCTATTTTGGGCATAAACACACGATTTTAGGGGTTAAACGACCTCGAAAAAGTGTATAAAATGACACCTCATCAAATACCCCTACACTTAGGATTTGCTTATCCTCAAGCAAATGGGCTTTTCTATCTAGACAATAACAATATGAGGGGTCATTTTACCTACTCTTTAAACATATTCTACAACACAACCTTCTAGACCTCGTAATTAAAAGCACGGAAAATAGATACTAGCACCTCGCATAAGTGTTTAGGATTCTCTCTTTCACTCGGGTGTATAATGAATTATAACATATGGGGGAAACGGAAAATCACACTCATTACATGTCATAGCATATAAATTATTATAGGCTTGGTAAAGGATCAAACCTCCACCGTGTAACAACTTTAAATTTTCACCAATGGAATATAACAACCCGTAATTTTCATCAATGTAATATCCATCTATTAAATTAGATGCACTGTAATATCCATCTATTAAATTAGATGCACTATAATATCCATCTATTATATACCACCTTTTTACAGGGAAATTTTTGCTTTATCTCATTATGCAATGTAACTTGCATCTTTAAAGTAAACGAGCTTACGCAACCTCTACCAATTCCATCTATATCAATGTTCATATCATGTAAACATCCTAATATGTCAAGTCTATATCTTAATATCATTTTTACCAAGTACATTATCCATTTAACGTACCATTTACAACGTTACATCAAAACAAGCATTATACGTTAACGTTTATTCCAAAAACCCTAATTTCATGTCAAAGCAAATGTACAAGCCTTCAAGCATGTGTACAAGTGATCAATTAATAATATTTAAATCATATTTTCCCTCCTAAATCAAAGTACAACTCATTTGAGCTCAATGTACAAGCCAATAAAGCATAAATTCAAACAAGCTCATTTCCCTCTAAAATCTTAAGGATTTCGTACCACCTCTTTAGCACTAATTACAAGCACTCAATACACCATATTTAAACACTTTTCCCTCTCTAATCTCAGCTCCTACAATAACCCTAAAACCTAAACCCTAAACCCGAAAACCCTAGCGAACCCGTTACACCCTTAAACTAGTTTATAATTTTCAGAAATCTGATCCGTTGATAAAACATAGGATCTGGGAAAAATCAATAGGCTTTGGGTATTAAGTAAAAATACTAGGTTGTAGCCCTATGTCTTGTGATCTTTTCGTTGACACAACCGATTCTATGTCGGATGATTAGTTATACCCGAAATGCAAAATTACGCAGATTCTGCAACCTGTAGTAAATGGAAGTTATATCTAATATATTTTTGTATAGTTACTCCCTAAATATGTAAAACTAAAAGTTGTAGAGGACTCAAATATCTAACCATGCTCACTGGTGTAACATTTCTGATTTTCACGTATTGTACGACTCTTTAATGTCAACAATTTATTTTAGCCCGGGGATTACGCGTTTACTTTTAATTTTGACGTTTAAGCTAAATCGCGTAGACTAAAAAGAAATCGTTTTACGTGAATGGTCACCAAAAAAATTATTGTTTATGTCAGTTTATGTTCTAGTACATATATTAAGAGATAATTAACAAACTAGCTCAGTTTTTATTTATATTGGTCACTTAAATGGAGTTACGTTACGCAATAAAATATATCCGACTTCACTCACAAAAATACCCTAGACTTAAACCGGGTACATTTAAATATTAAAACATACGAATAAATCATTACTCTGTGTGTGACTAGACTTAAAAAACCACGATTTGGTCAATTAAAATCTCACCAAAATCGTCCTGTGTATTACTATGTACGACAAGTTTGTGAGAAATGTTTCCAAGGTACATATTCATCATAGTTCATTTATGAGAAGCAAATAAGTTCTCTACTTTGAAATTATAAGAGAGTATTTGCAAATTCCTTGTGTGTGGTATGTCCGTGACTTGGGTAAGAAGAAGTCACACAAGTTGCAGCTTTGCATATCTAGCTTCTATCCTATAAATAAAGCACACTAGTAACTCTTGATATAGTTCAAAAAAATTCTAAACACTGCTCAAGTGACAAACTTGACCCAATATCATCTCATTAATATTCGGATCAAGAACTAAAACTCAAACCCATTCGAGTTATATCACCATTTAAGCAATGTCAAGAAAGGTATAAGCTTTGAAGCTTAGTAGTAGTTACACGTTGGGTGGTAATACGGAGTCGACCAAACACATAAGACCTAATTTAAGTTCTAGCTCGAACTCACGTTGATTCTTGTTTAATTACATCATTATAAATACTATTGCTTGTAATCGAGTTAAAGAATCAATGTGTACATAAAACATGCAGGTTCACCCATGTATTGTTCAAGCATGCTTATAAGTTATTCACTGTGAATGTGTGTGGTGCTAAATAAATGAAAGTACGATTAAGAGAACAATAACGACTGTACAAATTACTAAATGAACCCATGAAAATAATATTTAGTCCATTTCTGCTGATATAGGTCATTTCTGCTTGATATAGTGTCATTTCTTGCTGATATAGTCATATCTGCTGATTATAGTCCATTCAGCTGATAAATAGTCATTTCTGCTTATATTTCAATTCTGCTGATAGTAATAATAAAAGCGCAGTTCAAACACGACATTTTTAAGATGCAAAAATAGACAAAGAACCACACTTAGAACTTTACCATGTAAATTAGATAGGCACGATTAAGGCACGGTGTAGTATCTAAATATGGTTTTGCAAGAAAAAGACGTAGCTTAATCGAGCTTAATTCGAGCCACAAAGCTTACTAGCTTAAAGAACCTTTTCTAATAAACCTTCAACAGTGCGGTGTAGCCCCCTGTTGGACCATTTCCATTTGTTGGAAAGCAAAAATTATAAGTTTTTCCTAGCCCATAAAGAAATAAATAAAGTTACAGTTTATTTAGTTAAGCTAGAATAATGTAAACTATTGTAATTAGAGGGACCTATGAAATAGTAACTTCGAAACTAAAAGATTAAAATTATTATTTTCGAATAAATAACTTGGGGGACCCATTTGAGTAAACTCTGAAACAGTAGGGATGTTGAGTAAATATCAAATGATAAATTACTTTTACAAACTAAAGGACTAGTTATGACATATTGAGTCATAAGATGAACCATTGACCAATCGGCCGGTGGTAAGCTTCGTGACCAAACGTTAAAGAATCCTGGGCATTAATAGATGACCTCGCCTTCTATGACAACAAAAGTTAGAACGACCCAAGGGATTTCGCTTAGCCGGTCAAGGCAATCGCTTTGCCTCAAGATGTCCCGAGTACATCCGATCGCCGCCTCATCGAGCTTAAAAATCAAGTCCAATGCTTAATGGAAGCTCATCTTGCTCCGACAAAACCTACTCAAGTAAAAAAAGTTACTACCTAATGTGAGATCTGCAGTGGTCCTCACGACACTCAGTATTGCATGGAAGATCCCGAACAAGCCTTTGTTGAATACACATCCTCGCGTACTGATGAAGCAGGAGGTAATGTAACAACCCTTAATTTTCATCAATGTAATATCCATCTATTAAATTAGATACATTGTAATATCCATCTATTATATACCACCTTTTTACAGAAAAATGTTTGCTTTATCTCATTATGCAACGTAACTTGCATCTTTAAAGTAAACGAGCTCACGCAACCTCTACCAATGCCATCTATATCAATGTTCATATCATGTAAACATCCTAATATGTCAAGTCTATATCTTAATATCATTTTTACCAAGTACATTATCTATTTAACGTACCATTTACAACGTTACATCCAAACAAGCATTATACGTTAACGTTTATTCCAAAAACCTAATTTCATGTTAAAGAAAATGTACAAGCCTTCAAGCATGTGTACAAGTGATCAATTCATAATATTTAAATCACATTTTCCCTCCTAAATCAAAGTACAACTCATTTGAGCTCAATGTACAAGCCAATAAAGCATAAATTCAAACTAGCTCATTTCCCTCCAAAATCTTAAGGATTTCGTACCACCTCTTTAGCACTAATTACAAGCACTCAATACACCATATTTAAACACTTTTCCCTCTCTAATCTCAGCTCCTACACTAACCCTAAAACCTAAACCCTAAACCCGAAAACCCTAGCAAACCCGTTACACCCTTAAACTAGTTCATAATTTTCAGAAATCTGATCCGTTGATAAAACATAGGATCTGGGAAAAATCAATAGGCTTTGGGTATTAAGTAAAAATACTAGGTTGTAGCCCTATGTCTTGTGATCATTTTTCCGGTTGACTCAACCCGATTCGATGTCGGATGAATTAGTTATAGCCGAAATGGCAAAAGTACGCAGATTCTGCACACCTGTAGTAAATGGCTGTTATCTCTAAATTTTTGTATAGTAACCCCTAAATATGTAAAACTAAAAGTTGTAGAGGACTCAAATATCTAACCATGCTCACTGGTTTGAGCTTCATCGGAGTTACGGTTTGTAAATGGCAACCAAATTACCGGGACTGATGTTGGCTGTCCAAAAACAGCCATGTATAAACTAAATAAACACCTCAAGCTCCTCCATGACTCACCACCACCTTCATCACCATGACCTCACCACCACATCACCATCACTCCAGCACCTTACAAGCACCTCCATCACCACCTTGTCACCCAACTTGGCCACCAAGTCTCCAAAACCCCTAGTCATCACCCTAACTTCTCCATCTCCTTCCACCTTGCTATGCTATCACTCTAGCTCACAATAGTCACTCCCTAGCCTTCCTTAGTCACCCTAGTAGCTGCCATGAATCACTAATCTATAACTAAGCCACCACATCAAGCTAGAACTTGGGCACCAAGTTAGTTCTTGCCTATAAATAGTCGAACCAAAACACACACTTTCATTCATTCCAAAAACACTTCTCCACCTCAAAACTTTGCTCTAGCCTTGCACTAGCAGAAGTATAGAAGTCCCAAGGTGTGTTTAGAAACCAAGGATTCCAAGGAAGAAGCCATAGAACTCGTCTCCAAGCTACACGAACCAAAAACCTCCATTTCGACCCATTTCAAGTTGTAAGCTTTTTCTACTCGTCCTATAAGCTTTGCTACTAGTTCTAAAAAAATTCTAAACACTCTCAATGACCAACGTGACCCAATTCATCTCATTATATCGATAGTACTAAACTCAACCCTAATCGAGTTATTTCACCATTTAAGCAAGCAGAGGAAAAAGGGTATAGCTTAGAGCTTAGTATATTACACGTTTGGGTGTACTGACTAGTCGAAACCAAACACAAAGGACCTTATAGTAAGTTCTAGCTCGAACTCACGATGATTCTTGTTTATTTACATCATTATAAATACTAGTTGCTTGGTAAATCGAGTTAAAGAATCAGTGTACATAAAACATGCATGGTTCGACCCATGTATGTTCGAAGCATGCAATACCGTTAGTCACTGTGAATGGTTTTGGTGCTTAAAATCAATGAAAGTACGATTAAGAGAACAAGTAACGAAAGAACAGATGACTTAAATGAACCCTCCCATAATATAAATGATATAGTCAATTCTGCTGAATAGACGATTTCTGCTGATATTTATAATAGTCATTTCTGCTGATATAGTGTCATTTCTGATGATATAGTCATTTCTGATGATATAGTCATTTCTGCTGATATAGTCATTTCTGCTGATATAGTCATTTCTGCTGATATAGTCATTTCTGCTGATAGTAATAATAAAAGTCGAGGTTCAAACACGACATTTTAGATGCAAAAATAGACAAAACCACACGTAAACTTTACCATGTAAATAGTTTGGCGTCGATAAGAGGGCACGTGTAGTATCTAAATATGGTTTTTGCTTGAAAAAGACCGTACTGATTCGAGCCATCAACGCTTACTAAGCTTAAAGAACAATTTTTTTAAAACCATAACAGTGGCTGTGTACCACAGTTTGACCATTTCCATTGTTGGAAAAGCAACAAATCACAAGTTATTTCCTGGCCCATTAAAGAAATAAATAAAGTTACTAGTTATTTAGTTAGAGCTAAAAAATGTATAACTAATTGTAATAAGAGGGACTAGAAATATAACTTCGAAACTTACAAAAGTTTAAAATTATTATTTTTTCGAATATAATAAATTGGGGGACAATTTGAGTAAATTCTAGAAACCGTAAGGGACTGTTGAGATAAGATTTAAGAATGATTAAATTACTTTTCACAAACTTAAGGGACCATAGTTATGACATTGTTTGAAACTAGAAGGTTTAGAAATGTAAATAATAATAATTTATAAACCGAAGGGACCGAAAAGCGTAAATATTTTTTATATTTTTTTTTCTCTCGAACCTAGAGTTAATTAAGTGTAAAATAAAATGACTTGAAAGTATTTATAACGAGGAACTGAACGAAAATATAATAAGTAAAATAATACGTTCGTATATTAATCGGGTTTATATTAATTACGATTTTAATAAAAAAATTATATTTTCTTAAATAACGAATTCAACACGTTTATCAGACATTCACGAAATAATAAATACATTAATCGTGGGCACCACCACACAAGTGATAACATTTATATATAAACATAAAAATGAAATTTAGTTTATATATAGAGTCGTTAGTTTAAACAAGTAAACTAATACGTGACCGTATTTACTTAGGTATTTGACGGTGTGGTTTCGATACCTGCTTGGATATTTATATCAAACTGGGAACTACCTGCTAAGGTGAGTTCATGGCCCCACGTTTTTACAATTATATAAATGATTTATATCTTTGGGGTGATAACATGCTTGTTTTACAAACTGGACCAATGGGTACATTTTTATAAAGATGGTTATGTGTTAGCCTATAGTACGATACCCCACTGAGCCCATTACATGAATGTCAAATCTGCAATAGTCCCGTAATATGGGAATTACATTATGCGATGCGCAGAATTAATAATAAATATCATTTGGATTGACAACCCCGTTTGTGTTGAGTACGCTCACTGGCCGGAACCAGACAACAACGTATACCCATGTCGGGTTGGGGAAGTTTCAGGTTAGGAACAATCGTAAAGGGCATTATTCTGGCAATTAATTGCACACAGAATGGTCGAGCTTCGGTGTCATGAGCTTAGCAAACAATAATTACTTTTTGATGATGTTTGCAATCATGTATGCTTTTATCTTACACTTGGAAATTGCGAGTCCTACTTTTGGTTATCATTAAACCTATGAATCAACCAACTTATGTTGACGTTTAAAAGCATGTTTATCAGGTCCGTAGCATGAGATGCCGAGAAACATTGGAGGTCCATTTGGGATGTCAAAGCGTATAGATTCGATCAAAATATATTGTTATGTGAACAATATACTAAATGATCGAAGTCTTTAACTTTTCGTAGAACGATTTAAAGCCTTGATTCTTATTTAATAAACTAATAAACTGTTTTATCCCAGGTAATCATATTAAACGTCACACTTAGTGGTCGTTCTTATATCATTGTGCTATAGACCCAATAATGTAACGCCCATCTTTTTACAATATTCTGCTAGCATAGCACAGATTTATGAGGGTGTTACAACTGGTTTGCGGCTTCATCGGAGTTACGGTTTGTAAATGGCAACCAAATTACCGGGACTGATGTTGGCTGTCCAAAAACAGCCATGTATAAACTAAATAAACACCTCAAGCTCCTCCATGAATCACCACCACCTTCATCACCATGACCTCACCATCACTTCAGCACCTTACAAGCACCTCCATCACCACCTTGTCACCCAACTTGGCCACCAAGTCTCCAAAACCCTTAGTCATCACCCTAGCTCCCTCCATAGCCTTCCACCATTCAAACCTACTATCCTAGCTTGTAATGCTTATCATCATTGCTTCCATGAATCACCTAAGATAGCTAGGACACTAAGCAAAACCCCAAACTTAGGCACTAAGCCTTTTTGAGCCCTATATAAGCCGAATCCAAGCAACCATTTCAATCACAGCTCAAACTCAAACACACACACACACACACACACACACACACACACTCAAATGGAGTTCTAGCCATTCTCTAGCAGTATTAGAAGATCAAGTGAAGTCTCTAAGCTCAGAATAGAAGCCAAGAATCCATAGAAAGAAGCCATTGAAGTCGTTTCTAGGCGTACAAACCCAAAAACCCTCATTCGAACCATTTTAGTTCAAGTAAGCTCAAAATCTTGTTCAATAAGCTCATAATCTGTTATAGAATGTTCGTAAGACTCTTAAGATCATATATAAACTCTTTTTTGAAGCCTTGAATCCTCAGACCCATGTGTTTTTGATTAAAACCCTAAAAACGACCCGTTTTGATTTTCTAGCTAACGAATCCTTTTTCTAAACTTTTGTTACTATAGAACATCTAATTTTTTGCTTATTCTAATAAGCCTATAACCTTGAAAATTCATTTGGAAAACCCAAAATAAGCTTGCATGGCTTTTTTGGACATGATTTGTAAATGTTTAACATGCAAAGGGGAATATATCGTCACTTTCTGAAATTTATAACTTAGAGGGGCTGAAAATTGTCAAATAATCTAAAGTTAAAACAATAAGGGAGCTATTGCCAATTCTAAAGTAACGGTTTAAATTTTTTTATATAAACTTAATATATAAAGGGAATAAACTAGTAAAAGTTTAAAAATCAAGAGTATAATTTGCCATTTTTGCAAACTTAATAAATATAAAATATATATTTTTATATAAATAATAAAAATAGATATTAATATTAAAGACTCTGATTTTATTAAAACCCGATACATTTATGTTATCAATCAACGATCGACGCATTATAAAAAAATCACGTTATAAATTTAACGACTTTATCATCGACTAACCTTTTGAAGAAACTTAAATCTTATCTGTATCAGCGTTACTAGGGAATTTCATGTGAGGGGTTCCATTTGAGTATTTGTTTTGATAGTTTGCTAGGTTTACGATTTAAAGTGCCCTGACTCCTCAAACGATACTACATGGCCTCGGATTATGATAGCCCGAACAGTGGAAACAATAGTATTCATAGAGTTTAATAAATCAAAGTGATACGTTACACATTATGAAGTTTTGAAACATAAACCATCACACTAAGACTTGACATACACATATTACCCTCAGGTAACGTGACGAAGCCGTTACTTTCATTTCATTATACTTTTGCCTCAATCAGATTTTCCCCTGTTAAGGTGAGTTCGTAGCCGTCGCGTTTAAATCTTAGTGAAGTACTGTATAAACCCGTAGGGGTTATACATGCTTAAACCAGAGAAGCAAGTGTTTTTTCCAAACTGTATGAATCCAGATATATTAATTGCCTAAGTACCTTCAAGTGCCACTATTTCCATATCAAGAATCATTAAGTAACTTGCATGCGAGTGAACGCGAATATTGTGGATAATCTATCGTGTTGTGACGACTCCAGTTGGCGTGCCAATACTTTTGGACCAATGAGCACTATATTTACTTAATAGGTAACCTTGGCAAGTTACACTACCTTTTCCATGGGGACATTAGTACCTCAACCGAATGTCACTACGTGATTTCCAAGTGAAGTATTGATGTCATGAGCTTAGGGCAATAACACATTTTAACCACCACATAATAATAGTACACATAGCAATTATTCACTTATGGTGTATAACAACGTAACCCACTGTTTATAATGACTTGTATTCAAACTATTTTCCATAATAATTGTACTCATCGCAATTATTACACTTATGGGTGTATAACAACGTAACCCACTGTTATGATAACTTGTATTCAAACTGTTTTCCATAATGATTGTACTCATTGCAATTATTACAAACTATGGGTGTATAACAACGTAACCCACTATTGAACTTGTACTCAACTATTATAACTGAAAACCTATGAATCTCACTCAACCTTTGTGTTGACCCTTTTAGCATGTTTATCTCAGGTAATTGAGCAACTTATGGCACGGAGTGGCACGGACTTGAAGATGGCTAAACTTGTTATCATTCAAACTTTATGTTTCTAGATTTTGGGACCTCCTTTGTAAAACTCTGATATGATATTGAATGATAACTAAATTTTCTAAAACGTCTCTTTATGAGTCGTTTTCTATGATTATGTCTGTTGATCCATGAAGTAATACCCCAGATTAGCTTCCGCTGCTATATGTCAAAAATGGGGGTGTTACAGATTGGTATCAGAGCTCATGGTTATAGAGAACAAGGGTAAAACCTAAACTATAACTACTTTTTCCATCCAAGAAAGTCCTCCGTGCCACTGCAGTTTCCAGAATAGTATGTGTAAGAAATTTCCATGGCAGATAATACACTACTATTATATTATACTAAATAAACTTATACTATTTTATAGGGTTGTTATACAGTCATGTCTTCCCCCACTCATCCTACCCCATCTGATGTTGATGAGGAATGCGCTTTTCCCTCTGCAAATATTCTTGACTATACGTCAACATTACCGAACTATTTACCAGCAAGACCGGGAAACAACTCCTCTGACTTTTCGGAAAATTCTAAGAATGATGAAATGCCACCTATATTCTTACCTTTCTACAATAATCCATATCTGAAAGACATGCAAGCATTTAATACTAAGGAATCACCTATTCCACCACCAGATCATATTACTCCACCAGCTATTTTGACTCCATCTCTGGTATTACCACCATCACTACTGTTTGATCCCTGATATTTTTTTATTCCTAAAAAATTATTGCCACCTAAGAAGCAAATCCACCCCCCATCTTCTTCCTCAACTACGATATCTAATTCATCTCGGAAGCAAGCCTGTATCCTAGTACCACTATCTTTCTCAACTTATACTCCTACCCCACCTCAGATATATGAATTAAGGAAAAGTTCTATCAAGATGCGTGTAAAACACCATGAGAAACAGATTGATAGTATTTTGAACTACTTACTAGAACTCTCTTTTCACTATATTGAGAAAATAGAAGAAATACTTGTTAATGGTTGACTGGCTGGATTCACACCGTAAATATATATAACAAATTATAAAATATATATCTAAGTGTAAAAACCAACAAGTTCAATGATACCGAGAAGTAGTATAGAGCTTTCCCGGGTCGTAAATCCCCAACGAGGCTGGAATGGTAAATCGATACGATCGAAGATTTGAGTTTGAAAGAAAGAATTGGTTTGGGAAGTTGAAAAAGTCAAATTAGATAATAACGGACTAAAACGTTTAAGAAAAACCTAGAAATTACGAAATTAAACTAGAAAACGAGACCCCGAATCCCGAACAAAAAGGGGGAAAACCTAAAATCTTTAAAAATAAGCCTACGAAGAAATTTTCGCTTCTAAACTACTCTATGGACCAAATAACGAAGAATGAAAAAGACTAGACCGAAAACGGAGTTCGTTTGACCCAAAAACGAGTCAAAACAAAATCCCGCACCCGGACCCGTTCTTTAAAAGATGAAAAGTTATAAAAATGACCCTACGAAAACTTTTATATTTTTCCTGTAAACTAGATTATAAAAGAAAATTTTCTAAAAAAGCAAAATATTTTTTTGATAATTTTTGTATTTTTTATGAATTAAATAAACTTTTAACTAAATTAAATTATAAAAAATATTAAATGATTACTAAAAATTCTGAAAAATTTACAAAAAATACTAGACACTCTAATGGTCCTACGAAAAATAAGAAACAAAAATAAGCTACAGAAATAAGCCCGAAAATAAGCTTAACAGCTTTATAAGCTTATAAGTCCCCAATGTACATAAATACCAAGTGCCTTGGGTCTTTAACGAAAAAGACCCAAGGGCGCAGTGGTTAAGTGTGTGTGTAAAGGGGGTTTGTATCGCTTGGTCCCGGGTTCGAGTCTTGCTCACCCGGGCCAAGTGTCTTTCCCCCTTTTTTTTATTTTTCGAAAAGTCTAGGGTAGAAAATGTACAAAAGTAAAGTGGAGGGTAGGCGGGCAAACTTAAGTAAATTTACACTATAGTTAAAACGGGTACCCTTAAACTTTAAGAAAAGAACCAAACAGACCCTACGCTACTAGCTTATTTTTGCTTATTGAAAAAGTGAAAATGAGCTTAAACTCAAAACATGAAAGTTGTTAAAGAGCTTATTCTTAACAACTTTAATGAAAGCAACTAGAACTTTTATCCAAAGAATAAGCTTAAAAATAAGCTTAATTTTGACAGAAAGCTTAAGAAGCTTTAAAGCTAAAAAATGTTAAGTCTTTTTGCACCTTTTGGTCGTTTAAGTTAAGCTAAGGACTAAAATAAGCAAAAGGGAGTCTAAACTAAGCTAGATAAGCTAAAGGAAAGGAAAAGCTAAACTAGATAAGCTGTGGGAAGCTTATTGACAGAAAAGCTCAACCAAAGCTTAAGAGGCTAAAATGATTAACTTGGACATTCAAATAAGCTAACAAAAAGGGAATAAGCAAACTAAACTATCCAACTTAACCTAAAAGCTACTAGGAAACAATTTGGGCTTATGGAATAAGCTCAATAAGCTAAAATCAAAAAAATAAGCAATCCCTCAGCCTAAGGTAATGCTAAAACAGCCAAGAGGCATGTTTGGGCTTAAAAATAAGCCATCAAATAAGCTCTTCAAGGGCTGAAACTTTGAGGGCTTATACAAGAGCTTATAAACTCTTAAAATAAGCCAAAAACTTGGGCTTTAGAACTCAACAAGACAAAGAACAAAGGGCTTAAAATCTCCCCTTTGCACCAGGGGAGATTTAAGCTTAGCTTTAGTAGCTTATTTGACAGCTTGCTAAAAGCTGTCAAATAAGCTCTAAACAATCAAATAAGCTTAAACAGATGGAGTGTTATAGCCAAGGGGCTTGTGCACCAATTTTCAGCTTTTAAAAATCAATTTTACTTGCTTATTTTTGATAGTGAAAAAGGTGTTTGGATTTTTACAAACTGTGACAAAAGATACTTGGTGATCTTTGACTTATAAAGTCAAAGGAACAAAGGGCTCTTGACAGCCTTTTTTGGACACTAAAAACACACTCTTTTTGTGCTTAAACTCAAACCTACAAGTGCTTAACCAAATAAGCACTTGTGGTACCTTAAAAATCTCACAGTTTTGAACACAGTTTTAAAAACTTTAGAAAACTATTTTAAAACTAAAAACTTTCTAAAAATAGCTTAAAATTGCTTAAAAACTTAAGCTAAAGTTAACCCAAATACCTTAACCCATGCAAACCCCCTTTTTGACCCGTTTTAAGGTTATCCCAAACACCCCTTTTACTTAAAACTGCCAAACTAAAGTGAGTTTAAAATCTATTTTTAAGCTAAAGCTTTGAAAACCTTTTATCCACTCTTACTTATATTGACCTACTAAAACTATTTAAACACTAAAAGTCCTAGCTTATTAAGAAAAATAAGCTAGTTTCTCAGCTAGCTTATTACACTAAATATGACAGAATTGAGATAAGCTAATGTAACACAAAATTATGCAATAAAAACTAAAAACAGCCAAATAACAATTCTAAACTAATGTGTTTACAAATATTGAAAGCAAATAAGCTAGTGTCTAAAGCTAAAAAATTAAGCTAATTGGAAATTAAGAGTTGAAACCTTGGATTTTGTTGTCTCAGAACCAAGGCCACTCTTTCTGAGTGAGTGGCCTAAAAACCCTGTCCTAATGGCTCCTTAGCCTCTAAACCTGAGCTTAAAAGCTCAATAAGCTCTTGGGAGCTTATTACTCCAAATGGCTTCCAAAGTGAATTTCATGTGCTCAAATGACATTGTTTTGATGTAAATGAATTTAAGTGAGTAAGTTAATAACTTTTAACAAGTTTCCAGCTGATTTTAAGCTTATTAACAAGAATAAGCTCAAAAGAGCTTATTGAGAGCTTATTGAGTAAAAATAACTTAACTTTTCATTAAAACTGAGAATTAGAATTACATAAAAGAAAATAGCTTTAAAGACAATTAAACTATTAAAAAGCTACACTAAAAACGACTTAAGAACTGAATTAAAAACTACTCTCTTGCCACAATGGCTTACAAGGCTTTTATAGCCAAAAATATACAACTAGGTCTTCTTTTCTTCTCTCTTGCTGTTGTGCTTGTTTGTAGACACACAAACAGGGATGTGTTTGTTTTGTGAGTGGTTTAAACCTCTAATCTTGGCCCTTCAATCTTCAAAATTCAATCTTGGCCATCGAAATAGACCTTGGGGGGTGTGGGATTGCCAACTTGGCACATTTGTAGCTGGGAAAGGTAGTGGAGGAGGGGGAAAATGAATATCCATGGTGGTGGTGAAGGTCTATGGGGTAAAAACGGGTTTATAGACCCGTGATTGTGTTTGGGGGGAAAACAAGGCGGGAAAAACGGTTTAAGTGTATAACAGAGTGAAGTTTTGTGGACTTGGCAAAAGTGGCCCCTCATGGTTTCTTGTTTCATTACACCCGTCGTCCTTGTGGTTATATAACTTTTGGGGACTTGGCAAAACAAGTCCCCAAGAGTTATATAACTCTTTGCATAATTCGTCCTTGGTGTATACAAGTTAGGGAGGTTGGCAGTTTTGCCCCCCCACTTGTTACTTTGAGTAAATAACAAAATCAGCCCTTGTCTTCTCTTTTCCTCTTTTCTTCTTTATATATAAGTTTAGGGATTGACAATTTCAGTCCCTGAACTTATATTTCTTTGACTTTGACCTCGGGGTTGACTTGGGCTTTGACCAGTTGACTTTTTGACTTGATTGACTTTCCGGCTTTGATTTGGCTTTGTCTTTCACAGTCTTTTCCATTCCGAGTCCGGTTTTGTCGTTTTGGCTTTATTTTTCGTCCTTTTCTTGGTTATCCGTTCCTGCACAATACAATTAGCAAAACAAGCATATATTTGGCATTTTAAGTCCGTTTTTGGTTATTTTAGCTCGTTTTTAAAGGTAAAAGGTATGTGTATTTAAGCACATACCAAGTCCTAAGATCCAACCAGAACTGGAGGGATCTACCAAAGGACACCTCATAGTTAGAAATAGCAGTCCTTAGGTATGATTGGAGATGAATGAGTATAAGAGAATAATGCCGACTAAGATTGAGCTAACATTGGAACAATCACAACAAGGTGTTAGTAATGATGTCTTGGTAAGCATTGAAGGGGTTGAAGAATGAAAAAGAAATGTATGGATAAAGGGTGAAAATAAAGCAGCCTTCCACATAACTTAGGCAGAAACCGGGTCAATACATAATCTATCGGTTTTTACAAAATATGAATTCTAATATTGAAGACGACATCATAGACCCAGTGATGCAATGCAACAATACCCTCAGGCATTTCGAGTTTCTCATCACCAGAAACTTATAAAAACATATAATAGGGAGTCAGTTTAGTGATATTGAAATGTCTAATTGATATGGTCCCATTTGTCATAGGAGATAACACCAACTTCTATTGACTTTCTCACTCCGAGTTAGTTGATATTGAATAGGTGGCAGTCTGCTCCAACCTCCGAGTACTAAAACCAAAATGCACTAATCGAGTCTAGAGCCAAGAGATCAATAAAATAAAACTCATTAGGACACATTACATGACAAACACTTGTTGAACACCAATAATTTCACAAGCTGTTAACAAGAGTCCTACGCATTATCCTTGTGATTTTGCCAGAACATCCGAGTGATACTTAAGTATTCACCGTGAAGATGGAAATCCTGCTTGAGCCAACATCCAACAAGCTCTTGGTAGGTGACTCGCGAGATTCTATATAAATCAAACTTGTGTCTACAAGAAAGAAACGATGGTGCAATTCTATTTAAATCAAATTTGTTCCAGTAAATGAATTGACGGTTTAATCAGAAAGATAGTAACAATCTGATTCACTCTTACCATGTTGTCTGCTTTGAGACGTTTCGGTATTGAGAACAAGAGAGTATAGTGAATCTAATGTATACGCATTAGAGGATCTAACACTTTGAGCTAGAAACCCTGTCAAGGAGGTTCTTCTAAATTGAACCTACCTTATCACATGTACAGTATTTATACTGTAAAACGGTCCTCACTGAACCGGAGGTTAATGCAACCGAATCTCGACGAATGACAAAGCCATATTCGTCCATATCTGCTGTTTATCACTAACATTAAAATGCAGGTACAAATGACGGTGTTGCAGCCTCATTCTAGCAGAGTCCGATTCAATACCACACTGCTCATAACTCAAGACTACCATGATATACCTATAAGCATCAAGATTCAAGGAATCAAGAAAGGCATAAAGATTAAAAGAACAAAGACATTCCGCAAACTCTTGATATTCAAGATCTCTTCTTCAAATATCAAGTCTATCAGGGAATTATTACAAGTTTTCAAGATGATGCAAAGTATGAGCATGTTGGTCAAGATACATGATCGCAAGGTGGCAAAGATGATCAAGACAAACAAGGAAAAGATTTAAGATCTCGGACGTAAAGACAAAGTCGAAAGACAAAGACAAAGGCTAAAGATCAAAGATCACAAAGCATGAAGGAACAAGCCTATAACAAGATAAAGACCAAGAAAAAGAAAGAGCGTTAACCGACAAAAGAAATCACTTTAATCTCATGAGGGAGTATCACAATGCACTCACTACGGGGGAGATTGTTAGCCTCAAAAAATATTAAGTCGAAATACTGAAGTTCGTTCATTAGGAAATGATAAGTCTCGTCATTATTTAATATACGTGTAATAAGGCTAAGGGTAAAAGGGCTTGTGAACATTAATCTAATATTGTATATGTTCTGGACTAAGGTCCAATGTAATCCCGAGCCTGGCCCAAGTTCACATTAAACCCGACCCATGGCAAAATCCCATCTGGCCATAAAGGTATAAATACCCCTCTCCAAGTATGGATAGGGTGTCGGTTCTCATTTATCTCACACACATTTGTTAGATTCAACCATTCCATTTTCTCTCTTTATTTCTCTTTCTAACTTCTCTCTAAAATTCTTATCATTTTCTCTCATCTTATTTTTTCTTTTTCAAATGGTGAAGTGAAAGTGGTTTTCGGTTACCAACAAAGTCCTATGGTGAACAGTACTTTTTACTTTTCATATACTTTTATAAATTTATTTTTATAAATTTAACTATCGTAAACTCGTAAATGTCGTATCTTATTCGTTTTAACTCCGATTTTAGTGATTCTTTCGAGCACTTCTTCGTAATTAAAAGTTTTATCTAACTAATGTATTTTTCAAAAATGTATCTGGGATGAATAGTGATTTTTACTGTTGATAGTTTATATAATTATTTTTATAAACTTTAATTATCGTAAACACGGAAAAATCCATAACTCCTTCGTTATTGATCAAAAAATTATGATTCTTAATGTTTTGAAATCTTATAATTATGTACTATCTGAGAAAAATATGCAACCTTTTATATCAGAGGTGGTTTGTAATGAGTTTTTATAAAATTTCTTTTATAAAAGCGTTTATTATCGTATAACTTACAAATAGCGTATCTCCTTCGTTATAAATCAGTTTTTCAAGTTCTCTACATGTCTACGACCGTCATGACATGTTGTATTATATAAAAATATAAAATATTAATGTTATTTTCGAATTTCAAACAACCCCTTTTTATCATTTTGTTAAAATGAGTTTAAAACTTGTTTTTATAAGTTTTTAGTTTAGTAGCTTTGTTACAAGTCCTTTATAACTACTTATACCACATGTCTTACATACTTAAGGTCCTTAGTCCATGATTTTTCCAAATATTGTCCAAGAATCATAAGATCTACAAGTCTACATACTTATTTGTTCATAATCTTTAATAAGTAACTTTTTATACCATTACTTATATATACTTTATATAGATTAACCAACATTCATATAATGCATATACTTGCTTTATAACATGATCATAACATCAATATATCACATGACAAAGTTTACCAAAACCATAAAGAAGAATAAAAACCATTTTACATCTCATTATGTTCCTTAGATGGTGATTCACTATATAAGCATTATATACACATAAAATCATAAATGAAATGAATGTAGGGTTTTTAGATAACCTTAATATGAAGTATGATGATGAACAACAAGATCTAAACCCTAGTTTAGATATCAAACATAAGCTTCCAATACAAAGAAAATCCTAATTCCTATAAAAACTCTAATCTTGATCCTTGCTTGCTTAACCCTTTTAAACACTAAACCAAGCCATCAAACCTTCTTAGTATACCTTAGATATGATGTAGGAATACTTGTACATGTGGTAATTAAGATTGTGTGAATTATTTGTGGGTTTTGTAGTTTGATCGTAGGTTTTGAGAGAAAAAGAGAGAAAAGAGAAGTTTTTTAGTGAAATATGTTGTGTGAGGTTTACTTGCATAGTGTGGCTTTTATAGAAAGTCTTAACTAGCTAATGGTTACATTAACTTAACCATGGTTAGACATTGAATGGCCATTGTGTAAGAAACTCATGGAAGGGGGAGTAGGCTCTTACAAGAGTTGGAAAATGTAAGACTTAGTTGGTGAAGTTTGCTTGAGACTTTATATAAGCACATGTTAATTTGCAAAGTCAAGACAAAATTTCTATGTGTTTCATCTCTATATATCCGACCATATATACTTACATATAAGGAAATTATGTAATTTTTGGGTATTTGGTATAATTGTGGGTATTTTGTTGAGTATAGATAGGTATTGGTGCTTCTGGGTATGCTTAAATGTATTTAATTGCGAAACGTAAACACTTTACGTGACCAATAAAAATAAAATATAAAAAGTTGATTATTACTTTTGTAAAAATAATATATTGCTTGCTTGACGTAAACCTTTAATTGTTTGATGCCCGTTTACGTTGAATGACAATGACGTCGTACAAGACTAAAAATAAATAGTGAAATAAATGACGTCATACAATGACCTAAAACATGAGGTGTTATATCAAAGGCCTGGTAGGTGTGACCGCTGGCATCAATCAGCTGAGTCATGCAACTGACCATCCAGGTGGCGAACCTGCCCTGATCAGTGATTGATCTAGCAACATCTCCTCGCATCCCCACCATGCTCCATCGCAACTCCTGTACCTCCTCCTCGAGCATGGAGATCATCTACTGCATAGTCCTGGGGGCAGGTGAAGGTGGCTGAGGAGCCTACACGGGTGCTGGATCAGCCTGAGCACACTCATCAACTGCAGGAGCATCCTCAGCGGCTCCAGGGGCACCAGCCGTAGCATCCAGCTACCTCTCTGGTCTCGGGGCTACCCACGCCCAAGTATCACCAATCCTCTCACAGATGTCGAGCCTCCCAAGCTCATGTAAATCATGCAATGGAAGCTCACGAGTAACCACTAACAAACCCCTTAATCCCTGATCACTAAAGAATCCAAAATAAGCTGCAAGACATCTAATGAAGTGACCCCCAAACAACCTAGCTCCACTCTTTCTCCCTTCAGCATGCCTAAATAGGTACTGCGTTAATAGATACGGGACGTTAGCAGTCTCCCGATCCATGCTCCTAAGTTAAAGAGATCGACACCGGTCACCTTCTCAGGTGCCTGCCCTCTGCCAGAAATATTGCAATCTATCATTGTGACAACCGTGTCTTGAGCCGGTTAGTCAAACCGATAGTGTTAACCCAAGTATATTATTATGTGTTATAACTATGTGTTTATGTGATCTTATGTGAGTTTGGTTATCAATATATGAGCGTGATCGTCTCATTTTGATTTAATTTATGGTTAATATAGGAATTTCATTTTGTTCACATGTTGTGACAATGGAATTGATAGTATGATTTTTATGTGTGCTAAGTGAGTTAAGTATGTGCATGATATCATTTTGAGGTGTTTGGGCATCTCATTTTGAGTATGTTTGCGTTGGATTATGAGTATTCCATTTGTTCGCGTTTAGTGATAATAGAAAGGATTGGCGTATTGCATGTAATGCTACGTCAATAGTTGGATGATTTAGTGATAAGCGTTATGTGATAATTGTGGCATTTTAGAAATGAAATAAGTGAGTGAAATTTGGAAGTTTGTGGCAAACTTTCTAAAAATAGAAAGTGGTTTGGTGAAATGAAAGTTATTTTTAGAAAGGTTAGTAAGTAGTGTTTAAGTAAAAAGGTTTAATCAAATTAGCTTAGGTTTTTATAAAAACTTAAGGTAATAAAGTAAATTAGTTAATTAATAAAAAATTAAAAAAAATATATATAAAATGTATATTATATTAGGGGTGCGTCCGGTTTAAGGATTTAAAGGAAAAAAAATATATTTTTTTAAAACTAATTAGAGTTGGGCTAGGATTTGTAGAATACAATTATAAAACCAACTTGGCTCATCTCTTTTCTTTTCTTCTTGTGCCGTGAGATTCAAACCCCCAAAACCCTAAGAAGTTGTTTTTTTTCATTTGTGGATCCAAGAGTCATTCAAGAGTGTGGTTTAGGTGCTAATCATCAAGGTAAGTGTGTTCAACCTAGTTTAATTAGTGCATTCATGTAACAAAATCAATGATGGATTCTAGGGTTTCATAAAATATAAAATATTAATGATATATTATGATTGTAGTATGATTAGGGATTGATTTGGGTCATGATCATGCAATTGGTTAGGTTAGATTTGCGATAAAATCTTGATTTAGGATGAGCAGAATTTAGGGCTGTGTTTACGAGTGATTATCTCCATGATGGTAATAGTTTTTTTTATGTTTCTGGACTCTAAACAGTAGCTCATTGAATGTACTTTCCAGAAAATCCGGCCTCGAAAGTTTTTAAGGTCGGGAAGTCATTCAAATGTTGTTTACCCTAAAAGTTGTCAAAACAGTAAATACGGGTCAGATTTAGGTCATGTTTGTGAGGGTAAAACCCTAACTTAAAATTCGAATTGAGCTTAGCCCTTCTACAGGAGTTTAGTTCTATGTGTCTATTAAAAATCCCCCAAAGGAGAGCTTCTGATTTGGAGTCTAAGTATGGTTTTTAGGTCCAAACTTTTTAGTGTGCAATCAGATCCGAATTGGGACTGTTTTGAAGTTTGATTTTCTTAGGAGTACTTGTGCATGTAAATGGCTTTTGGAAATCCAAAGGTAGTTAATATACTCATAAATGAGCATGGGTGATTTTTGGTATGAATTATGAGGGTCATTAAGTAAGGGTTTGGAGTACGTAAAGTCATGATAAAATTCTGCAATTTAGAGTTAATTATAAGTAACTAGTGGAAGGAGTTAATGAAGTGGTTAGGTTTGGGCATGGTGTCGGGGTGACCCATGATGGTTAATTAAACCCTTAGACATCCATCATATGAGTGTTACATGGACATGAGCTTTTAGCTTGGTCGCGTGTAACACATTTGTGTTTGTATTGTGTAGCTTGTGGGAATATTGTTTGGAAGCTGCTTGTGCTTCAGGTGAGTTTCATAGCCCCTCTTTTCTTATGATTTATTCTTGGGATGGAAATGATGCAAGTGGTTGAAAGAGTTTTTTGAGTACTGTGTATAATGTGTTGTCAAAAATGCATGGACTGTTACGTGACTAATTGTATGTTGTGTGTGCTACATGTTTTGTGATGTGATATTGAGAATTGCGAACTAAGTCAGAAGGATTACCTGCGGGTATCCATGGCCTGTTTAGTGGATGGTATTGTGGCCTAGCTAGCAGGAGGGTTACTTGCGAGTATCCATGGCCTGGGCTAAGGGGTAACCACAGGGACCTTGGTACGATTGAGACGTCTTATAAATTGTTACTGGGAAATCGTGTAACTGGATTGTATTGGATTGGATTGTATTGGATTGGTTGTGCATGCTAGCCTGTATGATAGTTCATTTATTGTCCTGCAATGTTTTCTTTATTATCACAGTAATGTGCAGTTTGGATTTTATATCGTGTCTTAAACCTATGACTCTCACCAACTTTATGTTGACGTTTTTAAGCATCATTTTCAGGTGAGTATCGTGATGATACGAAGGATATTAGGAAGATTGTCTAGAGAGACCCTAGGCATTGCTTGTGGAGTTATCTTTTCTAGTGTTTTCATTTATGACATTTGTTTTGCATGATACTTGTTTGTTGGAGATTGTTAGTATTTGGATTATGTTGTTTCGTGTATGACATTACTTTAGTAATGCAATACTCCTTTATCTTGTGTTGGGTATTGTCATGATGCATAGTGTCCATTTGATTATTTCCTTTATTTATATTTCTCTATAGTAGACACCATTGTGTTGTGATGATATCCATGATGTTACGCCTCGTGTTTCCGCCTAGGCGAGGTGTGACATTTATGATGCTTAAACATTAAGCCACCTCGGTAATGGTTGTAAAAGAAGCTACATCTTTCGTTCATTTGCTTAATGAGGTTTTTCACCCGCGCTCCGTTGCAGAGCGCGTGGTTTTACGTTAAGGACTAAATTTGCAACGAAACAGGAACCCTAAGAACTATTTCGTAAATTATGTTTTACGTTAAGGACTAGTTTTGCAACAGAACGATAACCCCAGGGAGTGTTTTCGTAAATTATTTCTGAAATTTGTTACGTAAATGTTCTTGGTGTTTGCGATTCATTGCCAAAGATAGTCAATTACGGACTAACTTTGCAGCACGACCAAATGACCTGAAGGATTATTTTTCGTAAAACAAACATGGGGTAGTGGTTGAGTTTTGGAGCAATATTTGTCTGTGGACATTTAAAAGACTTCGAGTGATTGATTGATTCTTAGAATTAATACTGCTCACTGTACATAATGAGAATTATGCTAATAGTAGTTAGTATGGTAGTTATAAGGTTTACTATTGTTGTTTGTATAATTTATTACTGTTAGATAAAGTTACTGCTGTTGTTGAAGTTAAGTCTGCTCAGTGTTGAAGTCTGAATTATAAGCTAAGTAGAGTTAGTGTTGCTAGTACTAAAGTTATTAAGACTAGCTAGTTCCAGTTAATATTGTTAGTTTTTATATTTAGTACTTGCTTAGTACTAATGTTACTACTGCTTATGTTTATTAGTACTGCTGGTACAAAAGTTTTTTGTTGTGTGGATTACAACTGATAGAAGAATTACTACTGTCAGACAGGATAGCTATGGATGTAAAGAGATGGATGGGTGGCGAGCGATGTGGGGGATTTTTTGGGATTTTATATTAAGCAAGTATTGTTATGAAGATAAGTATTGAGTTATTTTTGTAAAATATATGTATAATGTATTTGTTTAAGAGATTACGTTTTCTTTTAGAAAAGATCTTGATATCTTAGGAAAGTATTGTAAGCCTTGTAGGACTCCTTGGTGTATAAAAGGAGGTCCTAGGATATAGAATTGCAGGCATCATTATATACAAGTTTTCATAGTTGTGAAGTCGATTAAAAAGCTTCAAGGTTGTAAACTCTAGTACTAGTAAAGAGTACTCGTATTATTAATCTAATAATATTGGAGCGTTTGGTTATATCTTTGTTCATTCACAATTACTGTTTTATTCATAATACTTCTAGGTATTAAGGTGTAGATTCCGCATACACTTTAGTATACATACAAAGTTTCTACAACAAGTTATTTTGGATTTATCCAAGGTAATTTAACCTTAGACAAGCTAAGGAATTGATCAAGGATTGAGATCAACAAGTGGTATCAGAGCTTTTGCTTTGAGAAACTTTGATCTAGAAGTCATGGAATTTGAATCTGCGCATAGTAATACTACTGCTAAGCTACCCATACTCAAACTAGGTGAGTATGAGATGTGGGTGATAAGAATCAAGCAGTACTTCCAGGTATAAGTGTAACGCCCCGACCCAAAAGGGTAGAAGTATTACAAATATGGTGTGACATCAAAGGCATACACAATCACTATACACAAAGCTATTAAACAGCGGAAGTCTTAAATAAATAACCAAAGGATAATAAGTCAACATGACTTAAGGTACATAAGTTCTCAAAGGACAGACATATCCAAACGAAATAACCGAAATAACGAATGTCTTGAAAAGAAACAATTCATATATCAAAACTAAGATCTCTAGGGTAAGTCCACACTCAGCACTCATATCCCGAAAGCAACCCCAGCTCCTAGCTTAGATACCTGCCGCAGGAAAAGAAAGTGTGGTTGAGCTTACAAAGCCCAGTGAACAGATATATATAATCGAACGCAAAAGATAACGGGAAATCAAAGGATACGATATAGGGTGCAAAGGATATCACAAGACATGATCAAAGGAATACAAATATAAGGTAAGACAAATCCAAAGTCAAATCAATTCCAATTACCTAGCCCAAACAAATCGTATCATAGTAACCATGGAATCATGAGCTCCCAAAATTTATGAAAGACGTGGAATGCACCCGAACATCAATCATCAAATATACATATATTATAATGTCATAATCCATCAAATACAAAACAAATCTAGGATGCATCCATACGCCCCTTAAACAAATAATAATCTTCATAATGCGCATATAATATCAAATGGGGGACGGCGTGAGAAATCACTCACTCACACATGAGTCATGCCAAAGGTGCATCAATGACACGGCCATGTTACCTTCATGGCTAGGAAACAAATAGTGGCTCGGGTCTCAAACTGAAGGGTTCAAAGCAAAGTCATATCAAAGTTCATTTCAAAGGGATCATAGCAAAGGTTCAATGCTAAGGTAGTGATATAACTCGTTATAAATGAGCATGGGTGATTTTTGATATGAATTATAAGGGTCATTAAGTAAGGGTTTTGGGTACGTAAAGTCATGGTAAAATTCTGCAATTCTGAGTTAATTATAAGTAACTAGTGGAAGGAGTTAATGAAGTGGTTAAGTTTGGGCACATGGTGTCGGGAGACTCTGATGGTTAATTTAACCCTTAGACATCCAATTTATGAGTGTTACATGACATGAGCTTTTAGCATGGTCGCGTGTCTAACAAATTTATGTTTGTATTGTTGATAGCATGTGTGGATATTGTTTTGATGTGCTTTCAACTGTGCTTACGGTGAAGTTTCATAGCCCCTCTTTTCTTTGATTTATTAGGGTGGAAATGATGCAAAGTGTTTGGAAATATTTTGATTACTGCGATAATGTGTTGTCAAATATGCATGGACTATACGTAACTATTGTATATTATGTGCTACATGTTTTGTGATGTGATATTGAGAATTATGAACTAAGTCAGGGGGATCACCTGCTGGTATCCATCGCCTGTTTAGTGGAAGGTACTGTGGCCTAGCAGGCAGGATGGTTACTTTGAGAGTTATCTAACGGCCGGGGCTAAGCGGAGGTAACAACATGGATCTTGGTATGATTTGAGAGTCTTATAAATCGTTGCTGGGAAATAATGTAATTTGATTGTTTTGGATTGGATTGATTGGATTGGTTGTGCAGGCTCAGCCTGTACTGATTAATTCATTTATATTGTCCTGCAGTGTTTTCTTATTAATCACTGTATATGCGTTAGGTTTAGATTTTATATCATGTTTATACCTATGACTCTCACCCCCCCACCCCCCTAACTTTAATGTTGTGTTTTAAAGTATAATTTAGGTGAGTATCGTGATGATAAGAAGGATGTTAGGATACGTACGTGGCTAGAGAGACCCTATGGCATTGCTTGTGGAGTTGTCTTTTCTAGTCTTTTCAGTTATGGCATTTGTTTTGCTTGATACTTGTTTGTTGGAGATTGTTAGTATTTGAATCATTTTGTTTCGTGTATGACATTACTTTAGTAATGCAAGATTCATCTATCTTGTGTTGGGTATTGTCATGACACATAGTGTCCATTTGATTATTTCCTTCATTTAGATTTCTCTATAGTAGACACCATTGTGTTGTGATGATATCCATGATGTTACGCCTCGTGTTTCCGCCTAGGCGGGGTGTGACAGATTGGTATCAGAGCCTTTGGTTATAGAGAAGTAGGTGGTTAAGCCTAGACTATAACCTAGGGGTCCTTCATGTAGATGCATTTAGGGCTTAAGTGTTTGATGCTATAACTGCTATGCTTCCCCTCTATTTTTGCATATTATCTTATATATTCGTATTTGCTAGTTGTCATTAGTTATTTTGGTCTACCCTTATCTGGTATGATATGTTTTCTTTCTTAGTATTTTTGCTTTGTTTTCCCCCACCAGTAAGATAGTTCGTTGGGGAACCATTTTTCTCAACTGGACATAAGCTGGATAAGGATACATAGTGAGCCTCTTGTATTCTGGAAACTGAAGGAGAATAGGATAGGTTTGATCGTTTGTCGGATGCGCCGTAGTTAGGGCTGGGACCGAGGAGTCGGTGATTCTTGCTGAGGCAAAGGTCAAACCCATAGCGTGGCCCAAATAAGTGCTATCCCGTACCTTTAACCTCGTCCCATGTTGTTATTTGATTATTTCTTTTGGGATATTTCGTATTTTGAGAGTTGTAGTGCTGAGGATTGCGTTTATTTTATGTTGTTTCTTTTTTTCTTTCTTTTTTTTTGATTTTATTTTGATTTAAGTAAGTAGTTAATTGATGGAGCATCCTTTATGTGTTAAGTTGGAGTGGTTTAAGATGTGCAATGTGGTATATGTGCTCATATGTGAATTATGTACTTGACAATGGGTAATCTTGGAAAGGAAGTTCACGGTGCAAAGGAAGAACTTTTAATTATGGTGGCCAACATCAATTAGTCAAAGGCATCACACACGTTAGACTTGTGACATGATTGCATTTATTGTGTTTGTGTTGTAAAGGTGGTAGTGTAATATGTTTTCCTTTTTGATCTGTGCTGTTCATGTGATAAATATGGGGGTATAGGGTAGGAGAATTTTTCTCTTACCCTTATTGAGGTTATGTCGAGTTAAGTTGTATAGATAGGAAGTTGCCCTTCTGTCTAGTAATGCGGTACCTAGTAGTGCTATTATAGAGGTTCGCTCGTTTGCTCGGTTGTTTGTTCAGGGATTTCCTAAGGTCTAAGCTTAGCCATCCACTTCATCCGTACCTTTGTTAGTAAGGATACCCGATTTTTCCTATTCGACGTCTCGATGTATATTGGTTGTTCGGAGTTTGCTCTTTCGGATATAGGCGCGTTTTGTTAGTTGTTTCGTTGCATTGATTACTCGTATGAGTATCGAACGTTTCTTTTAAGCACTAATTGTTCCTAACATATTAGTGTGGATCATTACTCCCACAGGTGGTATATCCTTGGTTTTTGTAATAACGTTGGCAAGTATTAGTACTCGATGCTTTTACGGTATTGCTCTGTTGATCGTTATTTTGGATAAGACCTTACGGTTTCTTTTGGGTACGTAACGTCTTGCATGAGTTTTCTTTTACGAGTTCGTTTGATTTTATGTTGAGTATATGGTTCCTGGTGTTTACTTTCGTTTTCAAACAATAGAATTGTGTTAGAGTCTGTACGGTGTTTTATGTATCCTCTTTTGGTCTTATGTGTCTTTGGTTTGAGTAAATATTTATAATTAATGTCTCTAGAGTCTGTACGGTGTTTTACGATCCCTTTTGGTATTATGGTGTCCTTTGTTTGAGTAACCATATAATTGTGTTGAGTAACCCTTTGGAAGTATTGTGTTGGTGTTTGGAGAAAACTGTGTATAAAATGATCTTTGTAAATAGATTTTTATTTTATTATAAAAAGCTAGTTTAAAGTGATTCACAATGGTAAGGTACGATACACCATTAGATAACCATCTCTAGATTTTTAACCAGGATGAATTTTATAAAAGATTATATTTAAGACAATTTTATTTATTATTTAAAATGATTTTTATACTTAAAGTGACTTTCTTAGTTTAAATTGATTTTTATAAAAACATTATTTATTTTGACCTTTCGAGTAAAGTCGATAATTGGTATAAGAATTTCCGTCTTTCGTATTGATATTTTTTTATGTGTTCATTTGTCGTGGTACGCCTGTTGATTTTCTTTCGTTGCGTTTTCACTCGGTGCATATACGTATCCTTTCTTTCAAAGGATTCTTATGTCATTTGATCCACGTCTATTTGCATATGTGGAATCTCCTATATGCATTCTAGCCTTTGACTCGATATTCGTTTGTTATCCTATTCGATTGTTCGTAACCCTTGGAGTTCGTTGATACCGTTGAGTCGTGGAAGCTTTGATGTGATTGTGGGAATGGACTGGTTGTCCAAGAGGAAGTTTGTGATAGTATGTCATGAGAAGGTGGTTAGGATACCGTTGGAAGGTGATGAGATACTTCGAGTTCATGGGGAACGTACTTTGGGAGCCGCCAAAGCCCTAATGAACGCTAAGGTAGATGAACCTAGGATAAGTGATATACCCGTAGTGCGCGATTTTATTGATGTGTTTCCGGAAGATTTGTCGATGACCACCGCAGCGACAAGTTGAGTTCCGTATAGACTTAGTTCCTGGAGCGACGCCGGTCGCGAAGTCTCCATATCGTTTGGCACCCTCGGAAATGCAAGAATTGTCTGAACAACTTCAAGAGTTGGAAGACAAGGGTTTCATATGACCTAGTCATTTTCCGTGGGGAGCACCGGTGTTATTTGTTAAGAAGAAGGATGATTCTTTTCGCATGTGTATTGATTATAGGGGGTTGAACAAATTAACTGTTAAAAACCGTTATCCACTCCCTAGGATTGATGACTTGTTTGATCAGTTACGAGGAGCGTGTCCTTTCTTAAAGATAGATTTTCGGTCAGGTTATCATCAGCTACGAGTGCATGAGGATGCCATTCCAAAGACCGCATTTCGAACGAGATACGGACATTTTGAGTCTACGGTTATGCCTTTTGGGTTAACCAATGCACCAGCGGTTTTCATGGACTTAATGAACCGGGTTTGCAAACCGTACTTAGGTAGGTTTGTCATCATATTCATTGATGACATTCTGGCCTACTCAAAGTCGAAGGAGGAACATGAAGTTCATTTGAAGTTAGTGTTGGAGTCACTGAGGAAGGAGAAGTTGTATGCTAAGTTTTCTAAGTGTGAGTTTGGTAGGAAGAAGTGCATTTTCTTGGTCACGAGGACCCGAGTAAGAGTGAGGCAGTGAGGAATTGGATGATTATTCTTAGGATTGGCAGGTTACTACCGACGTTCATCGCAAAAAAAATTTAGATTGTTGAACCCCCTTACTTCCCTAACTGAGAGGAATCAGAAGTATGAGTGGAGCGTAGAACAAGAAGAGGCTTTTCAGACTTTGAAGAATGATTGTGTCATACTCCGATAAAGCGAATGTAGTGAGTGATGCGTTGAGTAGAAAGAAGAGAGTGAAATCAAGACGAGTAAGAGGAATGATACTGGCAGCCCAAAGTGAGGCGTCCGAGTAAGCGAACGTACTCGCTGAAAGGCTACGTGGTTTAGATCCACGATGAAAGAAAGGAGGATGATAGTTCGTACTTTATGGGATCGAATTTGATTCTTTGGTGGAAGTGTAATGGATGAGGCCCATGCATCAAGGTACTTGGTACATCCGGGAGCGGATAAGACGTACTATAACCTTGGAGACATGTATTGGTAGCCACGTGTAGAAAAGGATATAGCTACCTATGTTAGCAATTGTCGGATTTGTTTAAGAGGTGAAGGCTGCAATGTCAAAGACTTTTGGCTTGCTGCAACAGCCTAAGATACTTGAGTGAAAATGAGATAGAATCACCATGGATTTTATCACTAAATTTCCAAGGTCAAAGTAGTAAGTATGATGTGATTTGGGTGATGGTCGATAGACTGACCAAGTTAGCTCATTTTCTAGCTATACAAGAAAATTTCAAGATGTGAAGTTGGCAAGGATTTATTATAGGTCCAAAGTCTTGGATCTGTTTAGCCTTTTGTAAGACAATAGCTAACTTGGATAAATCCAAATCAACTATATGAGAGACAATAACTATGAATACTATGTGTTAATGCGGAATCTTAACACAAGTACTAAGAAGAACACAATGTAAAACTTTGCTATTTTCTATTGATTTCTATTAGGGTTCTATATATCAAACACTATGCCGTAGGGTTCCTTTTATACACCAAGGAAACCCTAATGGGCTTTACAAACGTGTGAAAGGATAATGCATATCCTTTCCTAAGATATCTCTAAGATAACTATTAAGATAACTATTCTGTTACATAAACAGACTTAACTAGACAAGATCAGTACTAACTATAGTACTGCTAGACTTAACTTAGTACTGGCAGACTTAACTATGTCTACCAGACTTAACTCTATAACTACCAGACTTAAGTCTGTTTACAATAATTCCTAACAATCCTCCCCTAACTTGATCTTCACTTGTGAACTTCAAGTTTCTTTGAATACCTTCATTATGATCTTCCTGAGGATGTTGTGAGCATTATCTTTGGAATTATTCTTGAACTGCAACATGATGACTGTCTTGTATGAGTACTTTCTTGATTTCTATCAGCAACTCTTTAAAGCATCACTTCTTGATATTTGCAGCATCTAACCTTGTAAATATCATGACCAACACTTCACAGCTACATATACTTTCTCTTCAGCAACATAGAAACAGCAACATTGACTATATGTACATCAAATCATAAAGTTTTAGTCTATTCTCATCACTTCTAGGTGTGTTAACTCCTAAGAGAGGTGAATCATTGATAGAATTTTAAATGCTTTGATGTCTCCTTTAACCAATTAGCCATAACCTTGTAGTAGCCAATGTTTGGTTTATAAACCATTGTATAAGAACTGATTACCCATTTCAACCTTAGTACATGAAACATGGGAAGTTCTGAATTACCATATGATTTTAATTGCACAAATCATCAGCTATCAACGATTTGATTACTCTTTTACCATTATCCCTTTTTGCTCGGCAGAGCAAACTCTTTGATTTAAAAAAACATGGTAGTTTTAATTACCATACAGTTTTTGGTAAACTGTCAACCATCAACGGATTTAAGAAGTCTTTACTAAAGCCGTTTGCTTTGGACTAGCCAGTCCTTATGCCTATTAAGCATGGTGAACTGATGCCCATTTGTTATGTGGTAGTTAGCCAACACTCAAACCCTTCTCTCTTCTATTATAGTCCACAGCTACTAATAACTTCATTACTTTTTAACACCAGCTTGCTTCTCAATCATCTTCAAAAGTTTATAACAAACTTCTTTCTCATTTATCCCATCCAGAAAGCTTCATTTTCACAGCATCACTTTGGCAGGCATCTTTGACATAGGATACTTCTATCTGCTAAACATATAAATATTGCATGCCTCCAAGGTTTAGACAATGTCATTGCACACTTGTCCATAAATCTCCAACTAATCATCTTTTGCTGTAGTGGTAAGCTTCAAATGAGCATCTTCATTGAGATGTGGATCAAACCAAGTCTGAGATCACTCCATAAGTAACTCTGTCATAAGCATCTTCAGTCAGGCCTATTTGGTTCCATATTTCTGCATAACCAACCTGAACAGCTCAATCAGAACCTCTCTTGAAAAGTCTTAATCAGTACTCCAAAGCTCATATAAACTGTATCACAGCTCCATTTTGCTCTATCAAACTGATAAATGCCTCTTTACCTTGTTGAAATATCATCCAATTTGCCACAAAATTAGATTTTGTAATCGAAAGGAATTAGGATTCATAAGCTTCTACTGATTCCGCTTTATCATGTCTCTGAATCTCCTTGTGTACTCTTGACAATACTAAACCTTTCTTAGCCTTTGAATCTTTTCTTATTCCTACTCTTTTTACAGGCACTTCTTCTTTTCACTTTAACCAACTTTTTCTTTCTGTATCTGAACATCAATTCCTTTGTTTCTTCTTTGAAATATTGTTCTGAAGCTCTTCTCCCATATCTTATTCAACTGTGCCTTCGTAGCTATCAATATTAATATAATCAACAGATCAACCTGCTTGACGCAACTTATCAAACCTCTCTTTCACTCTTCAAAACCTCAACTTTCATAACTGTGTAAGCTTCCTGTCCCCGTGATTCTTCAAATAATTCATCACGTAGTTCCTCAGCAGTGATTGGGTCATAGGCTTACTTCTTCTTGCTTTAGCTCTTTCTTCTGCAAAGAACTTCTTTCTCTGATTTACTAACTCAACCATCTTCTTTGCAAAGTCTTCTTCTGGCAACTCTTTCCCTAGCACATTCTTTGTCAATTCTGCATTAGCTTCAAAGCTTACTCTAATGGCATCCCAATCTTCTTCATGTAGTGTTGAGCTTCAATTGAACTTGAGCTTTTTCTCTGCTTTTGTTGCTCAGGTTAAATTCTCTTCTTTTTATTCTTTTTAGCTAAGATGCCTCAGAATGGAACTTGTTTGGCAGTTTCTTCTTCCTCTAGAGTTTGCAATCTTATGGCTTCTGCAAGACTAGCTTCTTCTTGTTGAATTTGTTCTTTAGTTCTTTTGGGAGCTTGAGTCTCTTCAACAATCATTTGGAGCATTTCTTCCCTTTTGTCCTCTACAGCACTATCATGGTCTACTACCAGTACTAACTCCTATGCTACCAGTATTAACTTCTTCAAAGCCAGTATTAATATCTTCAAAACCAGTACTAATGTCTTCAAAGCCAGTATCAATATCTTTTCCCTTGGACTCTTTTCTCCTCTTGTATTTTACCTCTTATCAACAGACTTTGACCCTAAGAAGCTCCGTTAGACAAGTTTAGCTGCTTCCAAGGTTGTAGGGCTGATATCTTCCTCCCCTGAAGTTTTGCCTTGTGTAGGAGTCTTAAAAACCTTTGATTTATCCTTCATCATATTCCTAACCATTTCATCCAAACCTTCCTCTTGTAAATTCCTCCCCTGTTTGGAAGAAATTTCAGCATCCTCGTCCTCTGAATCAGGTAGAACCACATGTCTCCTTTTGAGAACATCTTCCATCTTCTTTACCTGTTCACTAATTTCACAAGTGCTTTTTCCATGGTCAACTTAGTCTGCTTTAGTTCTGTCTCCAAACTATCAACCTTTGTGATCAACTTGGGAACCAATTGAAGCAGGTCATCCACTATCATAGTTCTTTCTTTTGCCACATGAGGGTGAGTAGGATCTTGTGATTGTGGAACTTCAGTTTCCTATCTAGGTGAAAGTGGTTGGTGTTCAGGTGATGGTTGCTCAAAGGTGTGCTCAATGGGTTTACTGTCAGGTTCTTGTGTAAGTGATGTAGGGTGAGTTATTTGTTCAGCTACAGGTGTTGGTTCAGACTCAGTGGTTGCAAATATTATAGGTGGGTGAGATGAAGATTGATAAGTGTAGATTACACATATCTATTTATGATTAAAAAAGGCCCAAATAAACCCAAAACGGATCAAAAATGGCAAAAATGTGCTTGTATCTGAGTTTTATGTGTGCAGGTATGGATTTGTCAAATATCACAAGAAATCAGTCAAAAACGAACGCGAGAACGGATGAGTGATCAAGAAGCTAAAGAAATCAAAGCCGAAGCCAGAGAGATCATGCCTCAGCCTTCTACAGTCAACTGCAGCTAAACCACAGTCAACCAAAACCCCATTCCATTGTTTTTATAAACACAAGGGCTGTTTTTGCAATTGGCCAAAGTTGTTTATAAGCTTAAAATGGGTCTTGCCAAACACAAGGGCCGGTTGTGTAATTGCCCCAAAGTTACAAAAGGCGCGGGTCTTACCCGGGTCAAATAAACCCACTATCCATCTTTTAGCCAATCACAAGCTAACCCCCAACCCGATTACCCAATTATAACCCGAACCCCTAACCCGACCAACCCGGGGATGTTATAAACCATTTTACAGTTACTGTTCACTCAATTTACCCCAAATGTGATCAAAACTTACTCACACACACGAACACACCAAGATCCCCATGAACCCTAGTTTACAAACCACTCACTCTCATCCAAATTAACCTTAGGGTTAATGACCCTCTCACAAATCCTAACCCATCCATCACTTTCAATTAACCCAACCCAATCCACCGTGGCTGAAAGAAGCATTGTGATTGGTTGATGTGACGTGTGTGAATACTCTCACATAACTAACACATCCATATGCCACATCATTGATCCGGGTGCTCACATCTATAATCCTACGGCTTACGTTCATATCAAGGAGAGAGAAGAAATGGAGGGTCAAGATGAAGTTGAAGAAGGATCGAGAAGAAGGTGGTTAGCTCAAGCTTCGGGTATAAATACCCCTATCATTCTAGCACACGAGTAGTAATTTTTAGTGGTATTATTTTTTAGTTTATTTTTAGTAGTTTTCTTTTCTTAGTTTTATTTCTATTCAGTTTTTTTAAGCTTCTTCAATTGTAATTTTCGTGATATGTAACTTTGTTTCAAAGTTGTAAGAACTCTATTTCAGATTTAATAAAAAGTTTTATTTCATATTAATTCGTGTATTCATTTTAATTCTGTTAAAAGAATTTGAGTTTGTGTTTAATGATGAAGGCTTGATACCATCTTTGGAATTGGATGGCTGCTATGGTATCAAGAGGTAGTTTAGAGCTGAGGGTCAGCAGTTAGGTTAGATTAGGATTTGTGGTTTGAGATTGAGCTTATGTGAATAAGCCATAAGCCCCACTTAGCTTATTGTTGCTTTCCTGTTCATACTGGAAAGTCAAGGTACACTTTACTTTTGTTTTACATTTTGTTCTTGTTCTTTTTAAGCTGTGGGATCTTTGAACTAGTAATTTGTTTAGTAGTAGTTTAAGTAAGCTGTAGGATTTGCTTAATGTTTGATTAAGCATAATATTGAGTAGTCTAAATTCTGTCAAGTGCCCTTTTATTTTGCTTTGTTGATATAGTTGATAGGTTGATTACTAAGCTTTTAGAGCTTATAAGCTTAATAAGCTTATTCAGCTTATTTTAAATAAGTAGAGTTAAGTTTTAGCTTCTTAAAAAGCTAATAAGCTGTTTAATATAAAAAAAAGGATGCTGTTTGTTAAAGGTTAGGAGCTGTAGGGGCCTGTCTTGCATATTTAATAGTTTCTGTTAGTTTAAAATTTACACAGTTAGTCCTTGTTAGTTACTCTGTTAGTCCTTAGTTAATTACATAGGTTGTCCTTTGTTAGTTTAAGT
>BQNB010038022.1:0-44297 GCA_026074375.1 Tanacetum coccineum | reverse complement strand
AAAGGTACAGAAGGCGTTGTTGGCCTCATCTGCTGGTTTGAACGAACTGAATCGGTATTTTCCCGTAGCAACTGTACCGAAGATTGCAAAGTGAAATTTGCTATTGGTACTTTAACCGAGGAAGCTTTGTCCTGGAGGAATTCATTCGCCCAGCCTATTGGAATAGAGGAAGCTTACAAGATCACCTGGTCCGAATTTAAAAATATCTTAATTAAGAAGTATTGTACCCGAACTGAGATTAAGAAAATGGAAGATGTATTTTACAATCTAAATGTAAAAGGAAATGATCTCAAGACTTACATTAGAAGATTTTTAGGAATTTGCAATTTTATGCCCAACTATGATGCCAAATTCCGAGAAACTTATGGAAGTCTTCATTAGTGGATTACCCAGAAGCATTGAAGGAAATGTTACCGCGTTAAAGCCTCAAACTTTGGAGGAAGCCATTACCATAACCCATAGGTTAATGGATCAGGTAACAAGGCACAATTCTATGCAAGGAACCAATGATCACAAACGAAAGTTTGATGATAGAAGAACCTTCACCAACAACAACTACCAAAATAACCATAACAACAATAGCAACCGCAACAATGATCACCAACAACAACAGAATAGAAGGCAAGAAACCATCAGGGCTTATGCTGTCACCCCAACTGAAAACAGTAGGTATATTGGAAGCCTTCCCCTGTGTAAGAAATGCACCTTGCATCACACAGGACCTTGCACTGTCAAGTGTCAGACTTGTAACAAGGTGGGTCATCAGACCAGGAACTGCAGAAACAAAGGGCCAGCCACTAGAAGCAACCTACAACCAGTATTCGTAACTTGTCATGCCTGCAGAGAGAAAGGGAACTACAAAATTCAGTGCTTAAGAGCAAACAACAATGCCCACAGAAGAGCATACTTGTTGAGAGACAAGAACGCTCACTAAGATCCAAACGTAGTCACGGGTACGTTCTTTCTAAACCAACATCTAACTAGAGTATTATTTGATTCAGGAGCCGATAAAAGTTTTGTATCCATATTTCTTGCTTTTATGCTTAATATCCCACCAATTACACTAGATACCACTTATGACATTGAAATGGCCGATGGAAACCTAGTAGGCACGAATACCGTTATCCAGGGTTGCACTCTGATTTTGCTAAACCAACCTTTCGAAATTTATCTCATGCCGATAAAACTCGGTAGTTTCAACGTCATCATTGGTATGGATTGGTTATCCAAGTATCATGCTAGAATTATTTGTGACGAGAAAGTTGTCCACATCCCCATCGACGGTGAAACTTTGATCATATGAGGTGATCAAAGTAAAACCCAACTAAACCTTATGTCCTGTATTAAAACCGAAAGATATATATCTAAAGTATATCAAGTTTTCATAGCCTAAGTAATGGAGAAAAAGTCAAATGAAAAACAACTGGAAGATATACCGGTAGTCAGAGAATTTCCAGAAGTTTTTTCCTGAAGATCTACCTGGCCTTCTGATTCGTTGGATAGTATATATATATAAAACAACTCAAATGCAAATCTCAACCAAATGCCCTTAACCAAGGCAAAAGGGTCAAAATCTACACAAAGAGATTAAATATATAAGAATCAATTATAAAAAGATTCCGGAAGAGATATTCCCGGGTCGTATGTCCCAACGAGGCTGCAATTGAAAGTAATCCTGGTTTGATGAGAAATTGAATGATGGAGAATATATGATATGATGGAAACACTGATATAATTACAACTAAAATTAATTAAATAAAACCTAATTTAATCTACGGGAAACAGATATAGGAAATGGGGATCTTAAAAACTACGGGAAACAAAATTAGTTATAGGGAAATCCTAAAATTAAATCTATACTAAAATACGGGGAACAGAATCAGGTATCGGGAAACCTAAATACTAAAAATTAAGAAAATAAATGCTAAATTAAATTAAAAATCAAAATTAAATTCTAATTAAATGTAAACCATAATTGGATAAATTTGTGATAGTGTTCATCGATAATATTCTTATCTACTCCCGTAACAAAGAAGAACACGCAGATCACCTGAGAATAATCTTGGAATTACTAAAAAAAGGAGAAATTGTAATGCCAAGTTTTCCAAATTTATTTATGATCACTATCTGTTCGGCAATTTTCTACGGCACGGATTGACAGTCAAGGAATTTACGTTGACCCCGCCCAAGATTGAAGCAGTTAAGAATTAGGCATCTCCTACTACACTCACAGAAGTATGCCAATTCTTAGGACTCACCGGCTACTATCAAAGATTTATCGACGGTTTTTCGAAGATTGCAAAGCCTTTGACTGAATTAACCCAGAAAAACAAGAAGTATATCTGGGGAGAAAACCAAGAGTCAGCCTTCCAACTGCTAAAACAGAAGCATTGTGAAGCTCCAATCTTAGCATTACTAGAAGGAAACAATGATTTTGTCGTTTACTATGATGCATCACATCAAGGTTTAGGAGCGATGTTAATGCAAAGAGAAAAAGTTATTGCATATGCATCCCAACAACTCAAGCCTCATGAAGAGAACTATACCATACACGACCTTGAATTAGGAGCAGTAGTGTTCGCTCTTAAAATTTGGAGATACTATCTATATGGCACAAAGTGTACTGTGTTCACTAATCATAAAAGTCTTCAACATATCCTTGATCAAAAAGGGTTGAACATGGAGACAAACGTTCATTTGGCTAGAATTGCTCACAGATTACGATTGTGAGATTCGTTACCATCCTGGAAAGGCAAATATTGTAGCAGATGCCTTAAGCCAGAAGGAACGAATCAAACCACTCCGAGTTAGATCATTAGTCCTGACCCTTCTCCCAAAATTACCATCATAAATCCTCGAAGCCCAAACCGAGGCAATCAAAGAAGAGAACATCAAAGCTGAGAATTTACCAGAAATAGACAAAGCATTTGAAGTACGTCCTGATGGAACCCAATGTATCAAGAATTGAAGTTGGTTACCACTTTTTGGTAATTTGAGGGACTTAATCATCATGAATCCGCATAAACAAGTATTTCCATCCACACCAGTTCTGACAAAATGTATCGGAACTAAAGAAACTCATATTGGTGCCTAACAATGAAGGACAATCCATTGCTGAGTAAGTTGGCAAGTGTTTTACAAATGCTCAAAGGTAAAGCAAATTCAAGAAGCCGTCCGGATTTACTGATACACCATAGATTCCTACAAGGATATGGGAAAAAATAACGATGACTTCCGTTACAAACTACCCAAAAACATCAAGCGTACCATGAAAAAAAAACAAAAAGTATTAACTTTGGGTCATTGTAGACCGCCTTACCAAATCAACACATTTCATCCCCACAAAGCGAAAGATAGTATGGAAACCCTTACAAGGTTGTATATAAAGGAAATAGTCTCACGGCATGGAGTGTCGATATCTATTATCTCGGATCGTGACAGACATTTTACATCCAGATTCTGGCAATCAATGCAGAACGCTTTGGGTACTCAATTAGATATGAGTACGGCATATCATCCCGAGACTAACGGACAAAGTCAAAGAACCATCCAAACACTCGAAGACATGCTTCGAGCCTGTGTCATAGATTTTGGAAAAGGATGGGAGAGACACTTACCACTGGTAGAATTTTCTTACAATAACATTTACCATGCCAGTATTAAGGCAGCACCATTGAGGCACTTTATGGTCAACAGTGACCGATCACACTGTCTGCTGGGCCTGAAGTTGGAGATGTCCCAACTCATAGGACCAGAATAATCCAATGAAACCACCGAAAAAGAAGAAACACAACCGACAACATCTTACAAGCTGCAAGAGACCGCAAAGGAGTGGTAGCAATGTAAGGCGAAAGCCTTTGGAATTCCAAGCTGGAGATCATGTTATGTTTAAAAGTGTCACCTCGAAAAGGTGTCATCCGATTCGGAAAGCGAGGAAAGCTTAACCCCCGGTACATTAGACCATTTAAGATCCTTAAAAGAGTCGGCCCAGTGGCATAAAACTTGAGCTTCCTGAAGAACTCAGTAATGTCCACAGTACCTTCTACGTTTCTAATTTAAAGCGAAGAAATGCCTAACTGACGAATCCCTTATCATTCCAATGAAAGAGCTTCGGCTCGATGACAAACTCAACTTTATGGAAGAACTAATAGAAATTATAGATCTTGAAGTCAAGCAACAAAGACAAAGTCGTATCCCTATAGTAAAAGTAAGATGGAACTCTAAAAGAGGACCAGAATTTACGTGGGAAGACGCAAGAATCAAATTTGTGCAAGTATCCAATACATTCCAAAACATCACTCCAACATCTAACTAAATCTCGGACGAATTTCTTTAAGGTGGAGACTATAACAACCCACAATTTTTTTCTATGTAATTAACCATCTATTAAATTAGATGCAATTTTCCTCAGTGTAATTTCCATCTATTAAATTAGATGCAACCATTTTCATGGAAAGATTTTTCCATCCATAATGTAACGTAACTTACATTACCAAAGTAAACGTGCTTATGCAACCTACTAATGCCAATTCCATCAATGTTTATGTCAAGTAAACATTATAATATGTCAAGCAATATGTTTTAATCACCATTTTACCATACATTATCTATTTAATGTACCTTTCATAACATTTAATACAAAACGGATTTATACGTTAACGTTTATAACAAAACCCTAACTAAATGTAATGTTTAGATACAATACAAAGGTACAGGCTTTTAAGGCATGTGTACACGTGTACAATGCATAACATTTGAATTACATCTTCCCTCTAAAATCAATGTACAACACTTTAAAGCCCGAAGTACAAGTCGACAATGCAAGAATTCAAATAAGTACATTTTCCCTCCATTTTTCTAACGTATTTCGTACAACCTTTCTAACACAACTTACAAGCTTCTTAAGCATCACATTTGAACCATAGTTTCCCTTTAATTCAGCCCATAGCTCGTCCTAAATCCAAAACCCTAACCCAAAACCCTAATGAACCCGTAACACCTTAACTAGTTCAAACCAAGTCTAAACCAAGCAACCACCATGTCGCCACCTCACCACCACCTTATCACCACCCTAGCACCTTGTCACACCCTTGCTCACCAAGTAAAACCTCTTTAGTCACCTCCTTGTAAGCTACTAGTCACCTACTTGTCACCACCATGGTAATTCGAACCCTTCTCACCCTCTAACACCTTTCAAAGCTACTCCTAGCTTATACTAGTCATTCCTAGTATCCCTTGGTCACTACTTTACTACAACTTGGCCACTACTCCACACAAACTTGGTCACCACTCTTATTTCAACCCTATATATACACGCATACATGTACACCTTCAAAACTCACCACTAAGTTTCATACTACCTCAAAACTATGTTCTAGCCAAGCTAAGGAAGGAAAAAGAAAGGTCTTTAAGCTATTTTGGAACCAAGAGATAAGAAAAGAAGAGTTCTTGATTCATCTCCAAGCTTTCGGGTTACATTTCATCATTTTCAACCAATATAAAGCCCGCCCCCCCATTTTTTTATCCAGTTCAAGTTCTATAAGCTCAATCTTGTTCTATAAGCTCTTGTCATATTTTAGATCATGTATAAGCTTTGATATAATCATTTGTTCAAGCTAAACTCTTTTGGAAACCCTAAGTCTACTCATTTGGTTTTCCTAAACCAAACACGCCCTTTAAAAACCCTAAAACCCTTTTCGTAAACCCTAATAAGCTAAAAGCCATAAGTTGATTTTATAAGCTATTCTAATAAGCTAACTTGTCACTTTTATAATCATTAAAACTAATCCTAAAAGCCCTAACCCATCGGGTTATTATTTCTAAGCCAAACATGCCCATTTTGGATTTTTAAGCTCATAAGCTCTTTTCATAAGTTATAAGCTCATAAAACTTACTTCTTTTAGCTTATAGTAATAAGCTATAAGCTGTAAAATTGATTTCGAGATTAAAAATACAAAGATTATGAATTTTGGACTTAAAATGCAAAACGTTTCATGCAAAGGGGTATATATTGTAAATTTTGAAATTATTTAATTTTTGGGCCAAAAATGTAATTATTCTAAAATTAAACTACAGGGACTTGTTTTGCCAATTTCCAAAGTTAAAGTTTTAAATGTTTTATCTAATAATAGCAGGAAAGGATTAAATTATTAAACTTAATATATACCACATGGTATGTGGTATATATTGTCATTAGCTAGCGTACGATTAGCGATCTCGTCATGTATCTTGCGAAAATGTAATATTTTTATATTAATTATAAAAATATATTTAAATATCATAAGACTCAATTTTATTAAAGCCTGACACATTTGTCGTTATCATTCGTCGATCAAAACACTATAAAATAATTATGTTATATATTTAACATAATTTATCATCCACTAGCTTTTGAAGAAACTTAAAAAGATAAAATCCTATCATTTAAACTATAACATATCACGTTACTAGAGAATTTCATGTGAGGGGCTTTCATTTAGGTAGACATTTTGACGAGTTGTTGGATTTACGATTTAAAGTGTCCTAGCTCCTCAAACGTTTACTGCATGACCTCTGGATTATGATAGCCCGAACAGTGATACGATAAAATAAATTTTGAAATATAAACAATCGAACTAAGACTTGACATATTATCTCAGGTTGCGTGATGAGGCTGTTTACTTCCATTTGAATTAAATTTTAAGTCAATCAACTACCCTATTAAGGTGAGTTCATAGTCCCACCTTATATGTTATTTTTACCAACAACCCACCTGTGGGGGATACATCTATAAACCTAATACAAAGTATATCCAATATATGCTATCATGAACCATTAATCACTTATGAGTGAACGCGAATATTGTGGATAGATCTATTGGGATTGACGAATCTCGTTTGTGTTTACCTGTACATGAGGTAATCAAACGCACTATATTTTGAGATAATTGGTAACTTTTTGGCAATTACCTTTCCAAAGGACATTTTTCCTCAAAATGTCACTGAGGTATTTTCCATGTTAACGTGTTGGTTCATGAGCTTAGGGCAATAATAACACTGTTTTCCATGATAATTGTAATTGTATAATTTATTACCAACTTCTGATGACTGTATTCAACTATTACATTTCAGAACCTTAAATTTCACTCAATCTTTGTGTGACCTTTTAGCCAAGTTTATTATCTCGGGTAATTGAGCAACCTATAGCACGGAGTGGCATTGGACTTGAGGACGTCCAAACTTGTTATCATTCAAACTCTATGTTTTCATATGTATTTTGGGACCTCCTTTTTGTAAAACTTTGAATAGAAATTTGAATAAACTCAAATTTCCAAAACCTCTCTTTTGAGTCGTTTTCTATGATTATGACTGTTGATTCATGAAGTAATACCCCAATTTAGCTTCCGCTGCTATATGTCAAATAAAGGGGTGTTACAACTAATCCTGATATTCTTGTGAGGGTAGTTCAAGATCAAATGCAGAACAATTTGATGTGGGAGTCTCAAAGATGAAAGCTTTTAGGGCAAAGAGAATTGCAACTGATAAAATGACAGGCAGTTTTAAAGAGAAGTATTCACTGCTTAGAGAATATGCCCAAGAATTGATTAATCAAAATCCAGGCATAACTGTTAGGATTGATATACAACAAGAACCAAATCCAGAGTCTCTGAAAAGAACTTTTAGATGGGTGTATGTGTGTTTGAGAGCTCTAAAACAAGGTTTAGAGCTTATGGTAGAGAAATCTTAGGATTAGATGGATGCTTCATGTCATGTCCTTGGCCAGGTCAAATACTAACAGTAGTTTGGGTTGATGCAAACAAAGGGATTTATCCAGTAGCATATGCTATAGTTGAAGCAGAAAGTAAGGCATCTTGGTGTTGGTTTTTGAACTTACTTGGAGAGGATCTTGGTATAGAAGCCAACTTCAATTACACATTCATTTTTTATTGGCAAAAGGTACAGATTTTATTGTATAATTTGTCATGTGTTGTATGTAAACTGAGAACAGGTACAGTTTTAATCGCATCCTCAAACTAAACTATCCATAGGGACTTATACAAGCCATTGCATCTGTGTTTCTAAGTGATGAACACAGGTACTGTGTTAGGCATATTCATAAGAATACGAAGTCATAATTTAAAGGAGGTGTGTATAAGGAGATGCTTTGGAATGCAGCCAAAGCCACTTCTGTTGGTGAATTCAACAAAAAGATGATTGAGCTCAAGTCATACAATTCTGTTGCTTATGATTGGTTGATAAAGATTCCAGTTGAACAACGGAGTTGATCCCATTATTCAGGTAATTAACTAACTTACACTAGATGATAACATCAAATAGTTAATACATTTTAATATCAAATTCCCTATAAAAATGCTTACAAATATGTTGTTTATGTATGAAAACGATACTTTAATAGTTTATTAATTAGTTTTCAAGGACCAAGTGAGCATTTTAGCAAAAGACAAGGGATTTGGACATGAAATGCACAAAAGTGAAGAGTCTGAGGTAGTTTATGGCGTAACACCCCCGAAGGATTACGTCGTAACATATTCCAATGAAGAAATGAGTCATCACACCCTTACGGCGTAAAGCCTCTCCGACTTTACACCGCAACATTCAAATTTACAATAGATGATTTAGCTGAGGCAGCATTACGGCGTAACATAGGCGACAAGGTTACGCATTAATATCATTTTAAGCCTAGAAGATTTGAAGCTTACGTAGCAAGAATACGGCATAACGTCTTACAAGGGTTACACCATAAACATTTCAAAGCCTATAAATAGAGCCCTTCTCCAGCTCCTTCAGCATCACTTACTTCCACCACTCAACACAGAGTTCTAAGGGGTGAACCAAACCCCCAAGGTTTAAAGCATTTCATTAGCAGGTCCAAGGGAGAAGTTACTTTCCACAATTATTTTATTTAATCGTTCATTTCATCATTTGTAAGAATTATGATGATTCAATCCATGTTTTTATTCATTAATTCTGGCATTGGTTACCATGAACAGCTAAACACTCCTAGTGCTGGTCTAACCATGTATCTACTATTGTTATGCTTATGATTCCTATTCAATTATGGTTCTGTTAGATATCCTTATAGCCTTTCATTGATCCTCAAGTTTTGGTAGGATAGAGGTTGGCTTAGATCTTGTTAATCCTGATATTAGACTTACCATGTTGAACTTGGGATTAATGGGGTACTAAGGTAGCTTGACATCTATCCCTAGTGTAGGAATTAACCAGATTACCGCCTTATTCATATTAAATACTTAAAAAGTATGGGAACTCTTTCAAATAGGGTTAATAATCTGTTTAGATTATAGATTGGTCTTAAGGGTAGTTAGAATTTAACCACTACAAGCTTGGATGCCCTGCTCGTATGAACGTAGGGGAATGTGGGATCGTAGAGTAAGTATAGGACAAACCTCAAATGAAAATTCAGGTTTATCGACATTAGAACTACTAATAGAACTTATAATTGAACATTGCACAGGAAAATGTAATCGTATCATTGGTAGTGAAATGGTTAGGTTAGCACGTCTTTCTCCCTGAATTCTTCTATCTATTTACTTTATTGCATTTACTTTTCGTAGTTCTTAAAATTAATCCTAAAACCATTTTCAAATCGTGAAAATAATCAAATTAAACTATTTAACCTTAGCTCTTGGGATGACCTCGGATTTACCAAACTACTACACTACATACAACCGGGTTCTCCGCCCGTTAGTACGTGTATCGGTAAACGAGTTTTATAAATTTAAAACTTGGTAAAATATTATTTAAAACAATTTACGCATTAAATTTTTGGCGCCGCTACAGGAGAACTAATTTTAGTTGTAGTTTGATTTCTAAAATTTTCATTGATTTCTCAGGAAACATGATGAATGAGGTAGATATTGAAAACCTCACCATTGAACATTACCTAATGTTGACACAGGAAAGCCAAACACAGGGAATGGTTAGAACTGAATTTGGTAGGATGATTACAAAGGATATCGAAGACATGACTATTGCAGAATATATGGAGTATGAGGCAGAAATAAAAAGGAATCCTTGGGATTATGCTAAATCATATACTAGGAATTTAGGATCAACCAACCTTGAAGAAAGTAAGATCTTGGAAATCAAGCATCAACCCGACAAACTAAAAACCAATGATTATTTTCCCTTAATCCCTCCTTGTTTCAAACCTTCCCGACCACTTACCAATGATATACATGAACATTTAGGAAAAGACCCTAATGATTGTCAACTCTCGACACCTAACTCTCATCATGAAACAGAAGAAGTGAGTTCTCACGAAGATGTAGATGAATGGTTGAATGCAGAAATAAGTAAATGCATGATTGGGAAGGATAAGGAAGAAGAAGAAGACACTTTGATTGACATCCTCAAAACAGTGGTTGAAGAATGTAAGTCAATTTACAAAAAAGCTCAAATAACTTCTAGCAGGACTAGTGAAATTTAGGGGGTATCCTTCGTAGCAGAAGAAGAAGAAGGGGAAAGTTAAAAAACCTTACCATGCAAGCAACAGTCTAATGAAATAAACCCAAGATGTTTTACTCTTCCTTGCACTATTAGTAATCTTAAGATATATGCTATGGCTGATGTAGGAGCAGGAATTAATATGATGCCTAAATCACAATTTGAACATTTGAAGTTGACTAACCTTAAGAAAACCAGCATGGTTGTTGAAATGTCTGATATGACAAAAAAAATTCCCATTAGGAATTGAGGCAAATATCCCAGTAAAAATTGATAAGTTATTGTTCTGTTCCGATTTTATAGTTATTGACACGCTAGAAGGACCTAACGAAACAATGCTTTTGGGTAAACCATTTTTGGCCACGATACATGCTCAGATAGATGTTTTCAGGGGAGAAATTTCGTTAGGAATAGGCAATGAAAAAGTGAAGTTTGATACGAATGGAGAAATATGTCACTCTAGAGTTCCTCATGAAAATTTTTACATGGCAAGCTCTATACAGAAAGGCGAATACTTTAATCCTCATGAAGTTGCAAATGATGATTCCCTTGCATTGGAATAAAGAACCCTTCACTATAGCGAGGAAATCATAGACACTGTTGATTCTAGTGATGATAGTAAAGAGGATGAAGTAGGAAGCCATCTCTCGGAAGATATAGTATCGAGATGGCATGTTTGCAAACCTGTTCATGTAACCTTTAAGGTCTGCAAAGAAGATTGCGGGATATGGCCTACTTGCAATCTTGATTTAAGCTTTTGTAGTGGGCATGATGCTATTTATGGAAAAGAAAAAAATGGGATGCTCAAGTAATGGGTATGTTTTCAAGATCATGAGAGACAGAGTGTCAGGGGAAATGGGATCAAATTTGCTGACTTCCTTAAAGTAAGGTATGGGAACAAGAATATTGACGATAAAACTCATGAACGACGATACTACGAATGGGTAGCACAGAATTACGACTTTAACATTAAAACCACAAAGTATGTAGACCCATACGACTCTCACCATGAAAAATCCCATGAATACGTTCCTCAAAATGATAACATACCAAATGACACTTTACGCATAAACACCTACTTCCCTGACGTCCCCCAAACACAACTTAAAAACCCACGTCTTAGGGATAATTTATTTAAAGAATGGGAAAAAGAAAACTTTGATTTTGAAGGTAACTTTGAAAGAACAAGGGATAACCCATACTCTAGGAATTTTGAGGTATACAAGAAGAGTTTGACGATGAGATTAAGCAGTTGGAAAATGAATATGAGTTAAAAGCAGGAAGAAAAAGATATGCTTTGGAAGAAGTATGGGAGAAATGCGAAAAGTTTCATGCTTCAACCAAACTATGGTATGATAAATGATTTGAGGAAGAAGAGCTATGGCAAAATGGAATAAAGGAGATGTACTACTCACCTTCATTGGTTAAAAGTGAAAGTTTTGAAGTTCGTCGATACACATTTAAAAATAGGAAAAGTTTCATGAGCATAACTAAACAAATGGAAGACATCCTTACATTAGGAAGAGTTAACGGATCTAGATTCATTGAAAAAACTAGGAGGGAGATGGACGAAGAAGGAATAGCCACTAGGAAAACATAGAAGTAGGATGAGTCTAACTTAAAGACTCGGTAATAAACAAAAGTGCTTATTGGGAGATAATCTGTCTTTAATTAATAAAATGCATTTAGGAGTTTGAATTATAGTTGGTTTTTGTTGGTTTCTCACTTTAATTTTGCATGTTCTCTCTATAAAGAAATGGAATTCGAGGTCTCCTCGACTCGTTTTTATGTGGTAGAAAGGTTCTATATAGGCGTAACCACAAAGGTTACGCCGTAACAGATATCATTATGGCGTAATGTCCTGCATTAGTTACACCGTAACCTTTTTGTTTAAAATTTCAAAATTTAAAACCACATGTTTACTCCATAACCAAACCCATGGTTACGCCATAAAACCCTTTCTGAAAAACTAAAATAAGTTTGAAACATTTTCAAAAACCGTGTACAAGTAAATGAACTTTGTGGGTGTGTTCCCTGGAAACCCTCACGAGACTTCACTCGTCTATTTGGGGAACCAAGTGGTTTAAAAGGCTTGTTGCATATGCTAAATGCAACCGTGATTCCTACAAAAGTGAGTTAGATTGTAGTGTATATTTATCAATGAACGTTTAATGCTTTTTGTTGTCTAGTAATTTCAGGGGAAATGAGGTTGTTCTATAGACACGTTGCAAGAAGTCAACTCTTGCAATTATCACTCGGAGAAGAGAGCAACACTCAGAGGAGTCTTTTGTTATAATTCTACTCTTATTTCATTATTTCATTTCCTTAATTGTACAATAGGGACACTGTACAAACCAAGTGGGGGGATGGGAGTAGAATTACCACTTGACCTATATTTGCCTTCGATTTCCTAGTTTTCTTTGAAAAATGGTGCCAATTTTAAAATTTTGACATGATTTTCTTACTAAACTAGAATAAATCTTTGCCAAGCACATTATTATCCTATAATTAATTTGGTGAGATTAAGCCTAATATTCCATTTTCATTTATTATACATAAAATCCACCAGATACATGAGAGTGCCGGTAGTATTGTAGACTTTAGAACTTGTCCTGTACATCTTGTTAAGACCTAATTGGTTAGTTGGAATAGACTGTTCAAAAAGGCAACATCCTAGGAAATAGGGAATGGGAACAAAAACTTTATGCATTCGTGGAAGACTAATCAGTTATGATCTATAAAGGCCCCATGTATCACCACTTTTGACTTTGTTCATCTTAAGTAGGGGGATGTGCGTATAATATTGGATATTGCAGGGGCAATAATTAAAGATATAAACTCCTGTAGCATTTGCATATTTATCAAGAAGTAAATGAAGAAAAGAGGGTGCAACTAAAAAGCTACCCATGAGCAAAAAATGAAAAGATGGTGCAAAAAAATAAAATAAAAAAGCTAGTAGCCCATTATTGCACCAATCAATCTCAACAAGTAAAAAAATGGAGCTAGTAGCCCATTATTGAAGATCAAGTTTTTGAACTTAGAATTTTGGACCTTGGATGCACAGTAGCTAGTTATGACAATCTTAGTTTACTTTAGACTATTTGTTTTGTGTTTTATCTTAACAACCATTTTAAGTGTATCCCATGTCTATCCTTACCCTTTATATCACCCAATAAACCAAATATCACCTATGTTGCCTTGGAGACTATTTAGACCCTAATTCTAGTTAGTGGAGACTTGTGTACTTTCCAAGCTTATGATAGAATACATACTATGACTGTCCAATTGAGTGATCACCCCGAAATTGAACACTTAGTTTAGTAATGAGAGTTGAGTGTTTTTTATCCCCTTTTCGTGAGGTGTTCGGCACAGATATTTTCTAGCATAAGTAGTTTATAAATTCAATTCCTCAAGTAATGGATCAATCTTTTTATGATATTATTCTAACGGTTCTATTTAGGGCAATGTTAAAAGTCAATGATGGGAGATATTTGATAACATCAAATAGTTGATACATTTTAATATCAAATTTCCTATAAAAATGCTTACAAGTATGCTATTAATATATGAAAACGTTACTTAATTGTTAATATTCAGTTTTCAGGGACCAAGTGAGCATTTTAGCAAAAAGATAAGGGATTTTTGTCAAGAATGCACTAAAGTGAAGAGTCCACGGGCACTTTACGGCGTACTCCACGAAGGATATGCCGTAACATCTTATAACGAAGAAATGAGCCATCACACCCCTTTACGGCGTAAAGTGTCTCCAAGATTACGCCGCAACATTCAAAAATTACAAGAGATGATGTATCTGACTTAGCGTTATGGCGTAACATCGGCGACAAGGTTACGCCGTAACCTACTTTTATTCCTAGAAGATTGGATGCTTAGAAAGCAAGGTTATGGAGTAACATACCATAAGGATTACACCGTCAACATTTTGAAGCCTATAAATAGAGCCCTCCTCCGGCTCATTAAGCATCACTCACCACCACCACTTCACACACAGTTCTAATGGGTGAACCAAACCCCTAAGGTTCAAAGCATTTCATTTGAAGGTCTAAGGGAGAAGCCACTATCATACTTATTGTATTTAATCATTCATTTCATTCTCTATTCTGAATTATGATGATTCCAAGCCATGACTTTAATTCATTTAAGTTCTTGCATTGTTTGTTACTATGAGCGGCTAAGCACTCCCTAGTGCTGGCCTAAATGTAGTTACTATTGTTGTGATTATGTTTACATGTTTAATTTATGGTTCTGTTAGATATCCTTAGAGAATTTCATTAATGCCCTACGCTTTGGTATATAGAGGGTGGCTTAGGATTTTATATCCTGATATTAGACTTCCCTTGTTGAAATTAGGATTTGTCAGTGGTACTAGGGTAGCTTGACATTTCTCCCTAGTGTAGAATTAAACAGATTTTCCGCCTCTTATCACTTATATAGCTTATTAAAGCATGGGAACTCTTCAAAGAGGGTTAATAATCGGTTTTGATTATAGATTGGTCTTAAGGGTAGTTGGAGGTTTTTCATCCATATTACAAGCTTGGATGCCTGTCGTTGTGATCATAGGGAACTGTGGGTATAGCGCAGTATAGCAACTATGACCGACTTAAAGAAAATTCAGGTTGTCGACTTTAGATCCACTAATGTAACTTATAGTTGAACATTTTTTATTGCCCCCCCATTAGGAAAATGTAATCATAGCTATGGTATGAATGGTTAGGTTAGCACGCCTGTCTCCCTGATATCTTCCTATCTATATATTTTATGTGCATTTATTTTTTCGTAATTCTTAAATTCAATCTTAAAATCCTTGTTCATCGTGACAACAAATCAATTAGAATATTTAACATTAGCTCTTGGGCGACGACCTCGAATTTACCAACACTACACTATATAACGAACCGGGTTTCTCTGGCTCGTTCGTGCATGTATCGGTAATCGAGTTTATAAATTTTAAAAATGGTAAAAAATATTTTCAAAACAATTTACGCGATCAACCTGAAAGTTCTTGTATTGTTTAATGAAGAAAAAGTATGTTTTAGTTATAACTTTGTATTTTCAACACACTGATGTGCGGTAGTCGTAAGGACTTCTACACGAAGTTTTACAACTCCCTAGGCAGAGCACCTAATCGTTGTAGTAGTAGTATAGGCAAGACTCGGGGGGTTGTTATCATTCACTCGTGGAATAGGTTGGGAAGGCTTGATCCGGTCTCTAACAGATTCTAAGGGTTAAGAGATGATTATTTTGCATTTTTTGTTTTTATCGATGCAGTAAATTCATATAATTGGAGAGGGTGGTAGTTTTTAGCTATTTAAAACTAATATCGAATTTGCCTACTGATGGATAACAATAAGATAAAAGACTGTGTTTATAATCATGTATTACTTCCTAGGGGGGGATTGCTTCTTCTAGTGTTGTTTCCTTGTCACCTTGTAATTATCTGTGTAAATTATTTCCTAAGTCATGAACAAATTACACGAACCCGCCGTCTACTTAGTATTCCGCTAGAGCAACGCACAATGTAAGGTAGTTGAAAGATAATTATAAGGCCACTAGGGGTACACTAAGTGCACGTGAAATACATTAAAAGTGGATCAACCATATTAGAGGGAAAGGTAGTATGAAGACTGTTAGCCGATGGTATCCTTTCTACACTATCAGATTTCCCTAGACATATCAACAGCGATACAGATAAAAGCTGGGTTTCTAAAGCCTAAGGTACACCTCCTTCCACAAGAAGTAACTCCACTAAGATCGACATTCTAGGTTTTTATACAATCATAAACTAAACAAAATAGAAGCTTAGCCTAGCATGTGAAGATAGAGAAGAACAATAAAATAATACATAAAAAAGACATTTTGATGATTAAGTAAAGCTTACTTGATTAAACATGAGTGGAGGGAAGTACAATAGGGTTTTAGTGCCCCTAAAATCATCCCTAAACAGCTGCTAAACGAACTAGGGTTCGCACTCTTTTTTTATTCTAAGTACTCATACGAAACCCTAAAATTAAGTTTGTAAAATAGGAAAATCGTTGTCCCTGTGACGGCTGTCACGTTTTAGTCTGTGAGGTGTTCATGATAGAGAGATTTCTTGGTAATGGGCTGGGTCGTGTACTCTGACGTGTCTCTGATATCCCGAGACGCCGTCTTCTTGGTCTCGTTGTGACGGCGTCACCGTTATTTTGGTGTCGACTCGTCATCCAGTTGCAAGATGACATTATCTTGAGTGATGTTGTTTGTAGGTCCGTAGTTTGTTCCAGTTTCTTCTCCAAATGTGCCCAAGTCATGTGTAATTCATCCAAACGCCTTCCAAATGAGAAATGACTTGTAAAGGAACGTTTAGGTACCTATTTTGGCATGGTAATGCATGATATTTTGGGGTTAAAGAGTCCTGTTCTGTCTACTTTACTGTTATTCTTCCCCGAAAAAAGTGTATAAAATGACACCTCATCGAATAACCCCTTACACTCTGGGATTTGCTTGGCCTCAAGCAAATGGGCTATTTTACTAGACTTTAACATTATGGGAGGGTCATTTACTTAACTCTTTAAAAGTATTTTACAACACTTCCTTCTAGGGCCTCGTAAATTAAAAGCACGAAAAGTATACACTGCACACCTCACATAAGTGTTTGAAATTCTCTCTTTCACTGGGATGTATAATAAAGTATAACATAGGGCGGATATGGAAATATCACACACTCATTCACCTATTATAGCATATAAATGTTAACTATGTTGGTAAAGGATACACACCTTCACAGCTTGATGCAAGTATTTTTCAATACTATCTTAATAGGTCTTTTAAAAGTGGTTGTGGGGTATAGGTGTAAGGTAACCATTATAAAGAAACAGAAAACAGAAACGGATGGGATAATTTTAGGTGGCTTGTGGTGAATTTTGATGTCGGAGGGGTTAGTATTTATTTACACGAATTCACTTTGGTTTGTGTTGGTAAGCCAAGACTCAGACGAAGATCTACAAACTCTACATCAATCTTTTCTCTTTTTTTTGAATAACATAATACATCACATGGGGTTTATAATACATACCCCTACACTTGAGCTTTTACATGCTCGATATTTACAATTCCACTCCCAATCACTCACTGCGGTCGGTAGATCAAAATAAATGGAAGTCCATTTTGACAAACATATGGGGGTTTTTTTTGACTTAACTTTTCTTCCTATTCTTCGTTGAAATAAATACTACCATGAATCCCAATCGTCCCAAAATTTTATTTACAAGGATAAGGACTTAGCAACCGTGTACTCAATAATTAACTTGGGTTAACACAATAATGTACTAAAGACGAGTAGATATAAGGTAGGATAAGGCTATTTAGGTGTAACGATTGGTTTAGGGGTGATAATGCTCTTCATTAATAACGGAATCCACCAAAAAATTACGAGAACTATGAAAAATGATAGGTTCAGAGGGTTGTACTAGGGGTATCCTACACTAATGATGAGTGCATGGAAAGGGTGTGGGATAGTTATATGCTCGAGGTGACCATCATAACACATTACTGGTTTAAAACTTGGGTTAATACTATGCCTACTTTCAAGCAAAATCCTATATTACTATTGCGGTTCAGGAAGCATCACAATATACAAGTTTCTAGTATTTAATATATACCGTTAACACTCGTATAATTTTAATACCGATCTTTTATGCTCCAGAAAAGGCGACGAAGACCATTTACGTACACAATTCCGGTAAAACGACGGATATAGGACACATGTGACTGCTCATCCTTTAACTCGAGTAAAGAAAGCTTAATGTTATAACTATCTTGGGTATCCAATATTATATACCGAATTCCTAACGATCTAAGGGCGAACCTCACTTTTTTGGTTGGGAATTCTGGGGTTATTGTGCTAGTAATATAAATTCCCCTATCCATGGGAGGACACTAATTTATACTCAGTTTTGAAGGGATGTGCCTATAAAAAATTTAATGTGGGTAAAAATACCTCTTATGTTATGTTTCGATATATTAAACCTATCATTTTAAGGATAAAGCAAATGGACAAATGATAAGAATAGTTTTTTAAGGCTTATTTCCCTTAACTTAAGTTGAACAATTGTCCCAAGTTCTTTAGTAGTATCCGTAAGAACGAATAAAGGGAAAATTTAAAACAAGAAATAGAAACTAGTACTCCCCTGGTTTGCTCTATAATGGAGAAGAAACATGCGATAACTGGTTAAATCATCCTCCAAGAACTCATCTAATGAAAACTTCCTAGAGCATTTTTAAAGTTTACTGTCTCATCAAATATAACCTTTAATCAAAGAACAAAGACAACTTACACCAAGGAACTAAAATGTGTTAAACAATATAAATTATGAATTTAGGGTATCGATCGATAGATAGGATGAGAGAATGTTTTAAACTCATTAGGTTTTGCAGAAGGTTTTATAATAGAAGTATACATATATTAAATGTTGTGCAAGTTTTATTTTCATAAATAATTAAAAACTGTTGAGTTTTCGGTCCTTGGCGTTTGACGCCATCCAGGTTTGTTGTGACCCCGTTAAGGATGTCGTTGGTGTCGGCGTCGCCGTGAAATGTGATGCCGTCTCCATGTTTTGTTGAATATGAATTTTTTTGTTTTGATGAAAAAATTTCTGGCATTGATTTCTATAGTTAAATTTCTGTACAAATAGCCGCATTAAAACCTGAGTATTAACAAAATCAATCATATGACGCGAATTAATCCTAAACAATTTTATTAACTTGTTTTGGAATTTGGGCTTAAAAACCGGCTAAATTCCCTACACTTATTATTTGCAAAATACCCTTTGACTGAATTAAGACGAGGTTAAAGACAAACAATGCCATTGATTACAGATAGTTCAAACATAATAAACAAACAATATAGAATTAAAACACACATGACACTCCTAAATGCGGGAAATAAAAGATTGGGTTGCCTCTCATGAAGCGGCTTATCTTTATTAACGAGTTTTGTAGCTAGACTCGAAGTCACACGTCCTTACATGACTTCTCCTTCATCATCCAATCCAGTTACATATTCAGGGCCTAACTCTAAACATTCCTTGTAGAACCCTAATATCTTACTCATTACATAGTCAACTCCGCTTCTCTTGTCCTTATCGTTCCTAAGGTAGACCGATTTTGTATGTTCCTTTTCTAGGTTTGATAACGAGTTGTATTGTTCTATCTTATGGGGCATTTTATAGGCAACTTCATCGTCTCTGTTGGTGAACCTAACTACTCCTTCGGGTAGGTCATGAGGTATATTGGATATTTCAATAAAAGGCCTCCCTAGAACTACATGTGACAACCTAGGGTCTATGATCGAGCTAATATCCTCGACAATCACGAAGTCAACAACATAGGTGAAGTTTCCTATGAAGACATGCATTCCTTTAATCCTCCCTGTAAAATTACTAATTCCTCCATTCGCATCTTCCCTAGGGTTGAGTTTTCTCCTCATGATCCAATTATACATCATTCGGGTCATGATATTTAGAGGGGAATTAAGGTCAATGTAGGCTTTTTTGACATGCACATGGCTAATGTTGCATGGTATCTTAAGATTGGAAGAGCATCCTTCCATGATGATGTGGTTTCATAGAAATATTAAGTGGATCAGGCCACACATAAGGTACTTATGGTAGGTTAGCTCATCTCTAGTTGGAAACATGTCGAAGTATTCTACCGTCGGTCCTTCCGTTGTTGTCCCTTCACCTTCATTGGGACTCTCATTTTGAGGTTCATCATCATCTCGTATGATCTCGATGAACAGTATTTCTCCATCATCCTCTTTAGTGCAGACAAATTTTGTATTGGAGGATTGGGGAACCAATCCGAGCGATTCAAGCATCGAATTCAGCTTTTGTACTTGTTCCGTGGTGATGGAAGCTAATGGATCAGGTTGTGGGTGTGGGTTAGAGTTGATGTTTCCAAGGTTGCCTTTTTCTTCATGTCCTACGTCAGGCTCATTATCTTGGGATTATTCAGGCTGCTTGAGGTGGATTGTGATGGCGTTGATTGATCTATGGATGTGGGTTGAGGATTGCGGATCTATTGTTGGTTAAGAACAAGTAGACAAAACTAGATAGGTCCTCAGTTTTGGGTTCTTAACCGTATCGCTCGGTAATGTGCCCGCTATTTGATCTGTTATGGCTTTCAACACAGTGTCAATTTTGTTGGTCATCTCGCTTTGTTGTCATTTGAAATCAGCTTCAAACTTGGACAATCTGGTGTCTTGAGATGCCATGAATTTGGAAACCATTCCTTCTATATTTGATTGGTTGTTAAAATTTTAAGGATGGTTGTTGAAGGAACAATTCAGGATCGAACCGTTGGGTTAGAACCGGTTAGGTGGGTTTGAAAAATTATTTTGGAAATTTTGGGGTTGTTTCCACCTAAGGTTCGGGTGACTTTTCTATGATGGATTGTAGGTGTCATCAAGGTTGTTTTGCTCAGGCTTAAAAGTATACCACTTACCTCCCGCTTCATCGGTACGCAAGGATGCATATTCAACAAAGGCTTGTTCGGGATCTTCCATGCAATACTGAGTGTCGTGGGGACCACTGCAGATCTCACATGAGGTAGTGATTTTGTTTTACTTAGTAGGTTGTGTCGGAGCAAGATGAGCTTCTATCAAGCATTGAACTTGATTTTGAAGCTCGATTAGACGGCGGTCGGATGTACTCGGGACATCTTGAGGCAATGTGATTGCCTTGACCAGCTTAGCAAAGTCCCTTGGGTCATTCTAACTTTTTTTATCATAGAGGGCGAGGTCCTCTAATAATGCCCAGGATTCTTTGGCGTTGAGGTCTAGAAGCTTACCATCCGGCCGATGCTTGGTCAATGGTTCTCTTGTAATAGGATTGAACATAGTTAAAAATTTGGACTTGGAGCCAAAGATCGATGCCATGATGATGGACTTTTTGGAGTAAGCCCTTGAAACGAGTCCATGCTTCGGATAAAGATTCTCCATGATGTTATTGGAACATCAAGATATCGTTGCGGAGTTTTACGGTCCTTCCCGGTGGAAAGAAATGAGCAAGAAATTGGGTAGTAAGATTCTCTTATGTGGTGATGGATCCTGCTGGAAGGCACTCAAGCCAATTGCTAGCTTGATTGCGGAGGGAAAATTAAAATAGACACAGGCGCGTTCTTTCTCTATTTTAACTATCAAGGTCAAGTAAGTCCACAAGTTTAAGGAAATCCTTGAGGTGTTGTTTGGATCCTCAGACCGAAGTCCGTGGAATGAGCATCCGTTTTGCACTAACCGGATGGTGTCAGATTGAAGAGGTACCACGTTGTTCCCTACGGGGAGCTCAATGGTATTCCTATAGCCCTCGTGGCTAGGTTTGGAGTAGTCTCCTAGAGTACGGTTAGGATTCTTGTCTCCCATGGTGGTTGATGAGAATGGGTTACGAAACAGATAACACGAAAAAAAGATAGACTACAAGAAATCTACTATGCGAGAATTAAATTCTCACTTGAAAGGATTCAAGCAAGTAGAACTAAGCTAAACTATGATCAAAACCTAACTATTCCCCAGGCGGCAGCGCCAAAAACTTGATGTGCGGTTGTCGGAGGACTTCTACACGAAGTTTTACAACTCCTTAGGCAGAGCACCTAATCATTTTAGTAGTAGTATAGGCAAGACTCGGCGGGTTGTTATCGTTCACTCGAGGAATAGGTTTGGAAGGCTTGATCACGGTCTAACAGAATTCTAAGGGTTGAGAGAAAATTATTTTTGTATTTTTATGTTTTATGAAAAGCAAGTAAATCATATAATTAGAGGGGTGGTTGGTTTTAGCTATTAAACTAAATAATGACTATGCCACTAGTGATAACAATAAGATAAAAGACTGTGTTTATTTAATCATGTATTACTCCCTAGATTGCTTCTCCTAGTGTTGTTGCCTTGTCACCCTTGTAATGATCTATGTAATTATTTCCTAAGTCGTGAACGAATTACACGACCACATACTACTTAGTATTCCGCTATGTAGCAAAGCAAAAGTAAGGTAGTATGAAGACTATTACAAGGGCCCTAGGGGTACACTAAGTGCATGTGAAATACATTTAAAGTGGATCAACCATATTAGGGGGCAAGGTAGTATGAAGACTGTTACCCTAATGGTATCCTTTCTACACAATCAGTTTCCCTAGGGGACTTATCAACAGCGATACATCAAGAAGCAACAAAAGAAAAAAAAGCAAAAGAACAAGCCAAAAAAACACACGAGCAAAGAAAACAAAAGCAAACAGAAAGATAAAAAAAAAAACCAGACAAAAAAAAAAGGGAAAGGACAAAAAAAGAAGAAAAAAAAAAGCGAAACACATAAAAAGACAAAGAAAGGAATAACAAAAGGGAAAAGGGAAAAGCAAAATAAAGTAAGAGAAAAAACAAGGAAAGAGAAAAATAAACAAAAGGGACAAAGAACACAAAAAAATAAAAATAAAAAAAAACAATAAACATCAACAAATAAACAAAAGATGGGTTTCTCTAAAGCCTAATGTTGACATCCCTGCTCAAGAAGCAAAACACCTCTAAGATCTACATTATAGGTTTCATACAATCATAAATAAACACAATAGAAGGCTTTGCCTAACATGTTGAAGATAAAGCAAGAACAATAAATAATCACACAACAAGACATATTGAATGATTAAGTAAACCTTACTTGAATAAAACATAAGTTAAGGAAGTACAATAGTGTAGGTCCTTGGTTTTGGATCAATATAGCCTTTGTAAGACAATAGCTAACTTGAACAAATCCAAATCAACTATGTGAGAGACACTGACTATGAATATCAAGTGTTAATGCGGAATCTTACACAAGATTAAGAATGAACACAATATAATATAACTTTGCTATTGATTTTATTAAGCTTCAATGTGCTGCTATTTGTTATGTAAAACTCTTATGCGTAAGGTTCCTTTTTACACCATGGAAACTAAAAGGCTATACAAAATTCTCGTTGTGGAAAGGATAATGCATATCCTTTCCTAAGATATCTCTAAGATATCTCTAAGATAACTATTATCACTATTATGTTACATAAACAGACTTAACTAAACACAACCAGTATTAACTATAGTACTGCCACTCTGCCAGTACTAACTATAGTACTGCCAGACTTAATATTAGTACTGCCAGAATTAACTAATACTACCAGACTTAACTGTTATACTACCAGTATTAAGTCTTTTACAATATATTTACAACAAATCTACCCCTAACTTGATCTTCACTTGTGAACTTCAAGTTTCTTCAAGTGTCCTCAATTTGAGTTTCCTGAGGATGTTGTAAACAAAACTCTTTGAATTATTCTTGAGCTGTAATTTTTCAAATCATCTCTTTTTAATCTTTGCAGCAACTATTCTTTAAAACTTTTCAGCAAAACTTCATATCAGCAACACTTAAACAACTACATTGACTATTTGTACATCAAATCATATAGTTTCAGACTATTCTCATCACTTCCAGGTGTGTTAACTCCTGTGAGAGGTGAAATTCATTGAAACTTTAAATGGATTTGATGTCTCTTTCCAGTTAGCCATTAACTCCTAGTAGCCAGTCCTTTGGCCACCAGAAAGGTGCATGTCCATGGTCGACTGAAAACCATTTCAACTCTCAGTACATGAAACATTGGTGAGTTGAATACCATATGGTTTTTGGCAAACCATTATAGCCATGAACGGATTTGATATGCCTTTACCTGTAGCGTTGCTCAAGGCTCCTCAAAAAAAATTTTTTTCCCCTTTTAGCACTGAAAAGGTAAATTCCAGGTGGATCGATTTACCATATCAATCTTTGTACATGAACTTGGTGAATTGATGTCATCCACTTTTGTAAAGTGTCAACCCATTAATATGGATTTTCAATTTGTCTTTACCATAAGCCATAATCTCTTGGATAGTTATGGTTTTTCCACAGGGCCTTTTTTTTACCATATAATCATAACTTGTGGGCTAGCAACTTTCACTAACATAGATATGGTGAGTTTTGAAAACCATACAACTTATTGGCAAGTTGTCCAACCTAAAACAGATTTAATTGAGAAGTCTTTACCAAGAGTCGTTTGCTCCTGGACTAGCCAATCCTTGTGTCTATTAGGCATGGTGGACTGATAACCATTTGTTGTGTTAGTGCATAGCACCTCCACCAAGTGTTGTTCTCCTCATCTCCATTCTAGATTGCTAACTCATCAATTTCCATTATTTTCTAATACCAGCTTGCTTCTCCATCATTTTCAAAAGTTATTTTTAACAATCGCTCACTCTGTTTTCCTCATTGAAGTTCATTGTCCAAAATAGCTTTGCCATACTTCAGCAGATCAAATGAGACTTTCTCTCTTTTGCAAAGAAACATCAGCAGACTCCAAGTTCAAACAATGTACTATGTAAGCATCATAGTATCTCTAACAAATTATCCTTTGTTGACCTGGAAAACTCTAAATTGAATCTATACTAAGAGGTTCTTCAATCATGTTCTTCAAGTATTTCCCAAAGTACTTTTCAAAGTATACTTCTGGTCATTCATACCATGTTTCTTCATAACAATCCTGTATAGCTTTGTAAGATCATCTCTTGATATGTCAGCCAGCATTGCTCCAAAGCTTATGTATACCATATAAGTTCCATTCTCCCTTACAATCTGATATACACCTTTCCTTCTTGCTTAATGATCTTGTAATTGGCTATACATGGGTGATTTTGTAAGATACGGGAACAGGATTAATGGGAAATTTTAGTCCTAAAAGTATAATAATCTTTTTCTTAGCATCATCTGAATCTTCAGGTTTATCCCGATCATGGTTCGGTATGGAATCCTTTCCTTGCTATCTGTTTTCTCCTCTTTCCAAATCTTCTTGGTTGCTTATCATCTTTGTTTACTTCAATTCTTTCCTCTGTGGATTGAGAGTACCTTCATCATTAAACTTTAGCTTCTTTGCAGTTTTATTTTGAAGCTCTTCACCAAATCTCTTCAAACTTTCCTTTGTTGCTTCAAGGTTCATAGGGATATAGGTATCCAATTGCTTAACCAAATTTTTTAAAATTTTGCTTTCACTTCTTCAAAATTCAACACTTCTTCAATTGAGTTAACTTCCAAGTCCCTTGATTCGGTAGAAAGTTTGACATATTGTTCCTGAGTTGTGTTTGAGTCATAGGCTGTATCGTTTTGCATCTAGCCCTTTCCTCTGCAAGTGTTATTCTTCTTTGATTTACCAACTCTACCATCACTTTTTGCATAATATTCAAACAGCAAGGCATCCTTTCCAAGCACACTCTCTTTATTTCTGATTGATTCAAGCTTGCTCTAATAGTGTCCCAATCTTATTCAGTATAAGATTGAGCTTTAAACTGAACTTGAGCATTCCTTTTCTTTTGTTCCTCTGTTAATTCTTGCTCTTCAGCCATCCTTTGAGCTATAAGTGAATCCAAGTGAACTTGTTTGGCCATTTTCCTTTTCCAAAGCTTTTCTAAAGATCTAATCTGATAGGCTTCGCAAGTCTGCTTCTTCTGAAGAATGTATTAGTTTGTCTTTCTAGAAGCTTGAGTCTTCTTCTTCTTATGTCATAGAAGCCTTTCCTTCTTTCTCTTCTACCTCTGTCTAGAGAAGGTACTGAGATTATATGTATCAGTAAGTAATTAGATCAATGCCAGTATTGACATCCAAACTGCCAGCATTAATCTCTTCAATACCAGAACTAACTTTAATGCATCCAGTATTAATTTTTTCAAAGGCAGATTAAATCTTCAAAAGTCCAAAACCTAGTACTAGCAAATTCTTTTGAGACTATTCTTCTCTTGTATCTCTTTCTTTGTTACTGACTTGATTCTTATAAACTTTGTTAAGATTTGCTGTAACAACCCCAAATAGGTCGCAGCGGAATAAGGTCTGGCGCATGTTACTTCATAGGTTCAATAAACACAAAGATATATATAGAACGACAAAAGTGATTTAAAACTGGATACACTTGGATTTAACAATATTTTTGATATCAAATAGCCGAAAGCTTTAACTGGTTCCTTAGTTATTATTACAAAGATACAGGTTTCTCAAAACGGGAGTTTCCCATAACATAATATAAACCATATCTTTAGCGTCGACTTCCAAAAACAAAATCCACCAATGCTTTTAATTTTTTTTTCCCCCCTAGGCACCTTAGGCTTATGATCTCCCGAAAAACCATTGCTTTAAACGCAACAATAATGTTGGTGAATTCATAGGTTTGATAAATCATAATATGCAGGACCGCAAGACTTTTCCCGTGATAATGCAACACATGCAGACATCACAAAACCAGATTACATTTTCCTAAGCTCATGACACTGAAGCTCGACGATCTTTCTTGCAATAATAATGTATTGCAATTTCTGCCCGATTAGATGTTCAACCCGAAAACATCCCAAATTTGACATGCTATACGTTCGTTCTTGGTGATAGCTAGTCACCCGAACGGGGAGGTCGTTTCCCCAAATAGATCTATTCATAACATTCGCGCTCACATAATGTAATTAACAACTACATCTATGCAATTGACAGTTCATGATAAGGGGCTCAACTTGGGTTATCGCTACTTAGGCAAACATGTAATCAATACTTGCGTCCAATTTATAAAACAAAGCATGTTTCCACCCCATAGTTATAAATCATTGAAATCGTAAAAATGTGGGGCTATGAACTCACCTTGAGTTCTAATAATCCAAATATCATAGATAATGCGTCACGCAAATTGTCAGATGCAACCTATTTAATTTAAGGTTGTATAAGTACCATGTACTTCGATTAACTAACATCACATACAGGTCTATACTAGTTACATCATACTATCGTTCGGGCTATCATAATTAAGAGGTCATGTAGTGAACGTATGAGGAGCTAGGACACTTTAAATCGTAAATCCAGCAACTTGTCGATACGCCACCCCGAAGAGGGCCCATTTTGAAAACTCCTTAGTAATATGTGTACTTTGATAACCCTTAATTCTATATAGCTCAATCACCATCTAAATGTTTAATTCAAAACATGTTTATAAAATTAAAACGTTTATAAACATACTTTTGGTAAAATCGTCATAACTTTCACGTTTCTAATCCGTTTCTTGCGTTTCTTATGCCCATCTTTTCGTATTAAGACGGGTTATCGATATTTGACATTTTTATAATTTTGGTCCTCTGATGAACAGTAACTTTTACTGTTCATACCAGACATGAGTTTCATTTATATAGTTTTTATCGTCGAAAAACCCGTAAATGTCGTATTTTATTCGTTATAGCTCCGTTTTTAGTGATTCTTTCGAGCACGTTCTCGTTATTGAAAATCCTATCAATTTATAAGGTTTACAAAAATATAACTTTCTGTCATGAATAGTGTTTTTACTGTTCATAGTTTATAAAATTATTTTTATAAACTTTTAACTACCGAATACTCGCGAAATTCATAACTTCTTCATTATTAATTGAAAAATCATGATTCTTATCATTTTGGAATCCTAAAAATATGTATTATTTGTTAAAAATACTAAACTAGCTGTTTGATATAAGTTTTATAAAAGTTATTTTATAAACTCCGTTTAATTAACGTATAACTCGTTTTTAACGTAACTTTTTCGTTATTTATCCGTTTGACAAGTTTCTTACCTTTTCGGAATCGTCGGGAGGCGTATTATTTTTATAAAAAGGTTATGCCTACTGTATGATGTCGAATTTAAAACACCCTTTTATTATCCAAGTGTATTCATTTATAAATAAAAAACTTGTTTTATTATACTTTTAAACTTAGTAGTTTATTATAAAATTCCCTATAACTATTTTGACATATATGATACTTATACTAATGCCCATTAGTCCATATATTTTCCATTTGTCCAAGATTTACAAGTCATTTATATTACTTTTACTTGTAACATGTTAAATAACTTTATAATCCCTAATTTATACATAAACATGTTTATACTTAAACGAAATGTTAACATACTGTATACATCCATTATTCCATGATATATATAGCAACATGACATAAGAAAAAGTGTATGAATTCATAAAAATAAGTAAAAACTCTTTGTACATATTTAAAGGTCATATATGGTGATTTAGCTATAAGGAACTGTAAAAACCCCCCCCCCCCCCTCATAAAATCATGAATGAAAAGTATAAAGTATTTAGAAGACCTTAGGAGGATGATGTGATGAGACATAAGTGCTAAACCCGAGATTTAGACTCAAAATCAAAGCTAGCACATGAAAACCTAGCTTTCCTAGTAAAAAACCTACTTCCACTATTTCTTGATTCATACTTGAAAAAAGGTATCAATGCTTGGAAACACCTTAGAATATCTTAGGATGAATGTGTATAGATGTGTATAGGTTGTAGAAAATTTTGTATGGATTGTTTATAGGGGGGTTGAGCCGTGAGCTTAAGGAGAGAAAAGGAATAGATTTTTCAATTTTTGGTTAAGTGTTTTGATTCTATGTTGATAACTTAGTAGTTACTTGCACTTTATATGATATATTCCATGATCAATAGTCACGTAAAACATTCTAAGGGACATGACGGAGGGTTTCAAGGGTTCAAGTTTACATGTTCTTAGTCAAAGTGACAAGCTTAGCTAGGTTTTAATGAGTAAGTGTTGTACATTTGACCAATTGACTAGATAATTGACTCATTCTTCTTATTTGTGTTGTTGTTGCCGAGCTAGGGGGAAAGGTTTCCTAGAAACTTTTGCTAGTTACCAATATATATTGTATAAATCTTATAAGTTATACTAGTTGTAGTTTTATAAATAAAAGATGTTTTCTTGCAAGTATTGGTGTATTGGTTGATTTTTCTAGTACAAAGTGTAAGATAATATTATCTTGGGTAAATTTAATAAAACTTTAGGTATTGGGTACAATCGTGTGTATTTGTTGAAGCGTTAATAAATTAACGTGCTTCCGGTTATGCTTAAACGTAATTTATCACGAAACGTATATACTTTACGTATCCGATAAAAAATAAAATGAACAACGACCATAATTATTATCAAAATAATTATATAACACATGATTGATGTAAACGTTTGATGGTTTAATGCCCGTTTACATTAAACGATAATATTTGGCGTACGCGATTTAGCTTAACATTTACGATTTAAAGCAAACGCACACAATACAAAAGGTACATTGTGGATTTATCGATGTCGTCAATGACTTGAAAACACAGGGAGTTATATACACTGCCCGTTAGTGTTGTTTTAGGTAAAGTTGGCAAAATATAAATAGTAAAAATTGATAACAAAAATAACAACCTACGACGACAATACATCAAGTTTTTTGGCGCCGCTGTCGGGGAGTGAAGTTGTTTAATTCTTATTTATTAGTGTTTTAGTTTAGATTAATTTTGTAACACCCTGATAACTCACACAGCAGCGGAAGCTAAATTGGGGTATTACTTCATGAATCAATAGTCATAATCATAGAAAATGACTCAAAAGAGACGTTTTGGAAAATTTAGTTATCATTCGATAATATTTTAGTGTTTTACAAAAGGAGGTCCCAAAATACATATAAAACATAAGGTTTGAATGATAACAAGTTTGGACGCCTTCAAGTCTATGCCACTCCGTGCCTTAGATTGCTTTATTACCTGAGATAAACATGCTAAAAGGATCAACACAAAGGTTGAGTGAAATTCACAGGTTCGCGATATAATGGTTGAATACAAGTTTATGTAATAGGTAATAATTACAACGAATACAATTATCATAGAAAACAATATTATTGCTCTAAGCTCATGACACCAAAACGTTAACATGGAAGTCATATCAATGACATTTAAGGAACGAATGTCCTCCTGGAAAGGTAATTTTCCAAATTACCCATTATTCTCAAATATAGTGCGTTTGGTTACCTCACTGGTAAACACAAACGGGATTCGTCAACCCCGATAGATCTATCCACAATATTCGCATTCACACACAAGTGATTAATGGTTCATGATATAAAGGATATTGGCAATGGAGGTAACTTAGGCAATAATATATCAGGATAGCATACAGTTGGAAAATACTTGTATTCATGGTTTATAGCATGTATCTCCCCACGGGGTTTGGAAAAACATATAAAGGTGGGACTATGAACTCACCTTAATAGGGAAATCTGATTGACGTCAAAAGTGACTCAAATGGAAATAAACGGCTTCGTCACGCAACCTGGGGTAATATGTCAAGTCTTAGTTTTATATTTCAAAACTTTATTTCATAAAGTTTAACATAAATATTAATTTGGTTTATTAACTTGTGAAAATATCGTATCACTGTTCGGGCTATCATAATCCAGAGGTCATGTAGTAAACGTTTGAGGAGCTAGGACACTTTAAATCGTAAATCCAGCAACTCGTCAAAACGTCTACCCAAATGAAAGCCCCTCACATGAAATTCCCTAGTAACGTGATACATTATAGTTTAAATGATAAGATTTTATCTTTTTAAGTTTCTTCAAAAGCTAGTAGATGATAAATTATGTTAAATATATAACATAATTATTTTTATATGTTTCGATCGCTGAATGAAACGATTAATGTGTCGGTTTTTTTTAATAAAATCGAGTCTTATAATGGTTAAATATATTTTTATTAATTAATTGAAAAATATTACATTTTATACCCTTAAGAATTCAAAAACGGCAATATATACCCATGGTATGAAATATTTTACAATTTAAACCCTTTATAAATTTTTATATATTTTAAAGATTTAACCTTAACTTTAGAGTTTGGCAAAACAGGTCCTTGTGGTTTTAAGTTTAGGATAATTACATTTTTGGCCTGAAAACTTTGATAGTTTCAAAAGTTACAACATATACCCCTCATGCATATACAATTTGCATTTCTATTCCAAATTCGTTATACTTTGTATTTTTCGAATCCAATTTAGTTTTTAGCATTTAGCTTATCACAATTAGCTAAAATAAGTTGGTTTTGCAAGCTTAAAGCTTATGAAATGAGCTTATTAGCTCGAAAACTCAAAAAGGGTGCGTTTGGTTTTGAAATAATAAACCGAAAGCTTAGAGCTTTTAGGGCTTGTTTTAATGTTTACAAAAGTGATATAATAGCTTATTAGAGCAGCTTATAAGATCAACTTATGGCTTATAGCTTATTAAGGTTTACAAAAATGGTTTTTAGGGTTTATAAGGTGCGTTTGGTTTAGGAAAACCAAACGAATGGCTTAGGGTTTATAGGCTTATTTCATGTGATCATGAAAGATGTATATGAGCTTATTAAGATTAGAGTAAGCTTAAACTAGCTTATTTGGATTTCGTATGGATTAGGATTCCCAAAATGAGTCGTTTAGGGCTCGGCTTGGTTTAGGTGTTTTCAAAAGAGTATTGCTTATTCAACAGGCTAGAAAAAACTTATATATGATCTAAAACATGTCAAGAGTTTATAGAAGAAGTTGTAGAACTTACAAGAACTCGAAATGGGTCAAAATGGTTTATATGGTCCGAAATCCTTTTGGAGATGAATCAAGAACTTCTTTCTTCTTAAACCTTGGCTTTTACTTGCTTAATCCTTTCTCTCTTCTCTTCTAGGGCTCGACTAGGACATGATTTTGAGTATGGATTAGTTTTGTGGTGAGTTATGGAAGGGTGGAGATTTTTAGGTATATATAGGGCAAAGACTTGGAGTGGTGGCCAATTTGGGAAGAGTAGTGACCAAATAGTGAAGTCCTAGGATAGTATGTGACTAATGGAAGCTAGTATATAGCTTAAGGAGGTGTTTGAAGGTGTAAGGGGTTCGGTTTATCAAGGTGGTAACGAGGAGGTTCAACTTGGGGTGCAAGGTGACGAGTAGGTGACAAGGAGGTGATAAGGTATTTGCTTATGGCTCAAGGGTGGTGACAAGGTGCTAGGGTGATGGGGACAAGGTGGTGCATCATGGTGGAGCAAGCTTGCTAGGTTTCGGTTCTAGTTAGTAACTAGTTTAGGGTTTCAGGTTGTTTAGAGTTTCGGGTTAGGGTTTAGGATGAGCTAGGGTTGTGTTGGAGGGAAAGTGTAGTTCAAATGTGGTGCTAGTAGGAGTTGTAACTTGTGCTTAAAAGGGTGGTATTAAGACTTGAAATATTTTGGAGGGAAAAAGGCTAAATTTGAATGTTGTACATAATCTGCTTGTACCTAGGGCTTAATGGTGTTGTACTAGGGTTTTGGAGGGAAAAGATATTCGAATTTTATGCTTTGGTAACTTGTACATAAGCCTTATAAGTTTGTACATTTGGATTATATGAAAACATTAAATGTAATCAGGGTTTTGATATAAACGTTAACGTATAAATCCGTTTTATAATAAACGTTATGAATAGTACGTTAAATATATAACGTATGTGGTAAAAATGGATATTAAAACCTATTACTTGACATATTATAACATTCATTTGACATAAACATTGATGGAATTGGCATTGGTAGTTGCGTGAGCTCGTTTACTTTGGAAATGTAAGTTACGTTACATAATGGATGGAATAAAACAAAAATATTTCAGTGAAAATGGTTGTCTTTAATAAAATAGGTGGAAATTACATTGAGGAAAATTGTGGGTTGTTATAGTCTCCCAACCTTAAAGAAATCTCATCCTGGGATTTAGTTGGATGTTAGAGTGATGTTTGGAAATAGATGTGGATACTTGGCCCAAATTTGATCTTCGTGTTCCCACGTAAATTCTGGTCCTTTTTTAGAGTTCCATCTTACTTTGACTATAGGGATACGACTTAGTTTTAGTTGCTTGACTTTTTGATCCATAATTTCTATAGGTTCTTCCATAAAGTTGAGTTTGTCATCGAGCCGAACCTCTTTCATTGGAATGACGAGGGATTTGTTAGATATGCATTTCTTTAAATTAGAAACGTTAAAGGTACTGTGGACCTTACTGAGTTCTTCAGGAAGCTCAAGTTTGTATGCCACTGGGTCGACCCTTTTAAGGATCTTAAATGGTCCAATGTACCGGGGGTTAAGCTTTCCTCGCTTTCCGAATCGGATGACACCTTTCCAAGGTGACACTTTTAACATAACACTATCTCCAACTTGGAATTTCAAAGGCTTTCACCTTATATTGGCATAACTCCTTTGTCGATCTCTTGCAGCTTGCAAGCGTTGTCAAATTTGTACTATCTTTTTAGTGGTTTCATGAATTATCTCTATCTTGTGAGTTGGACATCTCCAACTTTAGGCCAGCAGACAGGTGATCGACACTTTCGACCATAAAGTGCCTTAAATGGTGCTGCCTTAATACTGGCATGGTAACTGTTATTGTAAGAAAATTCTACCTGTAACACCCCGCTCTGATAGAGACACAAAGGGTTACGTTATGGGCTCACATCAGAACATATATAACACAAGTAGAAGACTTTATTTAAATAAATCATTGAGCCAAAACAAAATATCTTTCCAAAAGTATAAAAGCCCAAACATAAGGGGTCTAAATGAAATATCTTCAAATAACAAGGATCTTCAAAACATTATTCAAACGATAAGGGTTCTCTAGGGTAGGTCTTCTAACTCTTCCAACACACATCTCTTAATTCCCGGCTTCCCGCTTAATACCTGCCGCAGGAAAAGAAAACACAGCTGAGCTAACGCTCAGTGAACAGATATATAACATATAATGATAAAGCAAATGATGAGATAACGAACGGATAACGAAAGCCTGCTAAACTGATGTCAACTGATAAATATATACGGATCAAGATAAGGTATGATTATTCAAAGAGTAAGAATAGGTCATAACAAAGGAATTGCCCACGAGCCTACAAATGTCTAAAGCATGCCACATGCTTAGACCTAAACAAATGTCTAAAGTGTGCCACACGCTAATTGTATCATATCATATCGTATCAAATTGTACATGGGAGCTGCAGACTCCAGATGTACCCAAATGTGAAATGGGGTGTATTGCACACACTCACCATTCACCAAAACTGAATTGAACAAAGTACCTAGGATGCATCCATACGCTCCCTACAAAACAAATCATATCCAGATACACAATCACTAATGGCGAGTGTACAATCATATCAAAACAAATCATATCAATGCGCATAAAAAATGGAACGCCGTAGACCAATCACACCGCCACAGACTATGTCATGCCATCGGTGCATCAATGACATGGCAGAAACTTAAGAAAAGTTAACACGAATTTACCCTACGTAGATATCTTGAAAAATTATAAAAAAATTCAAGAAGGTAGCTAATATCATGTATTTTTACCAGTTCGAAAATTAGCCCTTAACTCCTTATGGTTTTCGAATTAAAAATCAAATACTACAAGTGAAATTTTTGGATTTGATTTCTAGAATTGACACTTAATCTTGTAAAATCTAAAACTCTACCTTCCCGAGCTCATGAACACGACCCAATTTTCTTCCATGAATTTAAGCATCAAAAACCCTAATTAACCCCATTAAAGCCAAACCTAGGGTTTCAAAACTTGTTGGTTCTTAATTATAACACCATTAATGATTAGCTAGGGTTTCAAAACATGTAATTAGCCATATTCCACAAGATTAAATGATGGAGACTTTTACCAATTCTTACAAATCATTATCTTTTCAAAACACATGATTTTATGTCAAAAACTAGTTTAAGATCATGGTGACTATAACAAAGACACAAATGATGGAATGATTACCTATGGAGGATGAAGGAGGGAAGATGAGCACAATCACACCACAAGATTATATCAAAAGAATGGAGAAGGTAGTACACAAATTCACCAAAGCTAGAAAAACCACCAAGAATCACCTATTCTTCTTTGGACCTTCAATGGAGGATTACACAATTTGAAAGATGAAGTTTTTGAGAATGATGGAGATGGGAGGGAGAAGTTGGACGTGTGATATATATAGGGGAGAGGGGATGAGGACCAATTTAATGTATTGCAAATTATATAGCTAGTTTCCCTTTATATCACACTCTTTTCCCTTTATAACCAATCTTCAAAATTTAAAAGATTTTGTGTGTGTGTGCCATAAGTGGCCGGCCAATTAAGGGTCAAAGGGGGGCAAACATAATTTTTTTTCCATGTTTAAAGATTACACAATTATTTGGCAAGATCTTTTCATACTTATCTTATTTTAAGGATAGGTTTTAACCAAAAAGGAAACAAGTAATATAATTAATCAAATTTTCAAAAGATATTATTATTTTCTTTTATTAAAAATCCGGCCTAACACATATATATATAGTTTTTATATATTTTTTTTATAAATCAAATACTTTAGGTTATATTTCCAAAATCCATAACCTAAGGTATTTATTTCCAAATTCTTTTATAATACTTTAGGTTATACTTCAAAATTAATAATATGAAATGAAAAATTTTAATTTTTAAAATTTGGGTTTTACAACTCTTCCCCTTTAAAAAAAATTCGTCCTCGAAATTGAAGTAGAAAGACTAAACGAAACAGATACGAAATCATTGAGACAAAGGCAAGCGTATCAATAGTAGGTGGAGTGATCTTTCAATTAAAGTCGTTCGTTGATACAGCAAAGCATTCTACGTGTTTTTTCAAAGTATTCATACCCATGTTCAAGAATTTGTCCTCTATATAAGAACCTTTGTTCGTTTAACTACGCTGTGATAAATCTATCCCATTCAGGTTGCCATGTTTGTTGACAAACTTGGAGTTTAGTTGAATGCTAGGCATAGTCCTCCTGATATTCCTCATGTCATTAGCAAGCTGTGGAACCGAAATATACTTCATGGGATATTTATTCACCAAGAAGCATCTTGAAGCTTCAAATCATCAATACAACTGATATTCCTTTGACTTCTTTGGTGAGTTCAGAATCTTGCGAGAGCATTTTGACATTGTCCCAAATTGCATTTGCTTCAATGTTGTGATTGATGGAGCTAGGTAGAAGTCTAAGGGTAATCCTGAAGTACAATGTTTGGATTCAACTAACAACATTGGCATCGAATCATTTCTTTTCATTTTCATAGATCATCATAAGTTCGAGCCCTTTCTGGTCCAAGAAGAACACCCCCTTCAGGTGTGGTACCATATGTGTCCCGGGACTCCAAACTGACTGAAATGGCCTTGGATCATCGACTGAAGAATGGTAAACTCAATTATCATTTCCTCTACAATACAACCGTATTTCTTGTGACAATTATGTCTAAATCAAGTCCTAACAAAGCATAGGAGGGTGGGTATCGGAACCGCCCCGCTTGAAATATCATCAGAAATTCTAAGACATGATTGATAGTTTGTGTTAATGATAAACTTGATCGGTACAATGAATTAAGTGATTGTATGTTAAAAGTGATGATTGTTTGTTGATAAAGGTGATATGTTGTTTGTTTGTGATTTGGTTTGGTTTAATTAAGTTTGCGAAATGCAATACACAAGTCTCAGTCAGGAAATCTAGACAAGTCTCATAATAAATTTCAGACAAATCTCAATGTGAGGATTAACAAATCTCAGTGAGGTGTTCAAGACAAAACGCAGTCAAGAAGCTAAGACAAAATGCAATGTAAACAAAATTTGCCAGGGATTCGTTCCACCAAAATGCAATAAGGGTTTTCAACTTGGGACAAAACGCAGGACACAAAACGCAATGAGAAGGAGACAAAACGCAGTGACGTGTCTTGGGCAAAACGCAATCAACTCTTGAGACAAAACGCAATCAAGAAATTAATTGGGCAGAGTTTCTCTTAGTCAAAATGCAATGAGGATCTTCAACTTGAGACAAAATGCAATACACAAAACGCAACATGTAGTGTTAACCAAAACGCAATACATAAAACGCAAGTGACAAAACGCAACTATTGTACTACACTAGAAGACAAACCGCACTGTACTATTCTCTGACAAAACACATAGACAAAACGCAACTAAGAAACGTCTTCTAGGGAGACAAAACGTAATTTCCAGAAATGCTTCAAATCACCAAAAAATCACCCTTATTAGTAACGTTTAATCTTGGATTTTCTTGCACAACTTGGTACTAGAAGGCTAAAACTACTAACACTAAAACACTAACTTTAACACCAAACAAATGTGAGAATGCAAGAAAGCCAATGTGAAGATGACATAAACCCTACAAAACCAAAATTTTTGATATATAAGTTCTCCCAGAAAACGACATACAATCTAAGTAATCATCCCATGTGCTCTGATACCAATATAGTATTTTTGTGAAATCATAACACAATCAAGAGATCGATGGGGTTTTTCAGATTACCAAGAGAGAGAGAGAAAAATAGGAAGGTTCTAGTGAGAGAAAATCACTTAGTTTGAGTTTAGTTATAACCAATGAAAATCACCCTTTCTCAAATAGCTGAGAGGGGGTTATGATATACTAGAGGTTATTGCCCTAAAGTGGGCTAAAGAGGGGGCTAACATGTTTAAAGACCCTACCCAACGCCATAATCATATATAATCCTAAACTTATTAATATTAAGACTACGAGCTAACCTATGCTAGACATAACACGGGGTGACCGAGTCTTTTTCATGATCCTAACACCCACCCTAACATTTTGCAAATTATGTATTAGTGCGAGTATTTTGCTTCAACATATTTAAATGAATTTGGCCCACTTTATTCTTTTTCTTGAAAGCTAGTGCTATTAATAACCTTTTTATTTGTTATGCTTTTAGATTTGAGATGTCTCTTATATATGTTTTAATAGAATCCCCGTATAAATAATGCGATCAAAAATATATATTGAACACTTATGTGTACATAGTTAAAATATTTGTTTGTGTTTATGGTTTAATAGTTGGGTTAACAATCTTTCATAAATAAAATCTATCCAAATATTCATGGCTTTCAATACAGTTTAAGATTTTTGCCTTATAGTTAACAATGGTTGTCTTTTTTCGGCCCACCCAAAAATTAAATCCTAGCTCTGTCATTGGTTATAGGATGATTTTGATGCACTTGAGGCCCCATATTTATGTATTTGTGCTTGCAATTGTGAAAATGGTAAAGAAAATGAAGAAAAGGATCGAAAGAAAAGGTTAGTTCAGTTTTTGATGGGATTTGATGATAGCTACTCAAAAATCAGAGGTCAAATCCTACTCATGCAACCCTTACCCTTAGTTGTAAAGGCTTTCAATATGGTGATACAAGAAGAAAATCAAAGAGAAGGCATATTACTAAAACCAGTAACAGCAACAACATCATTTTCCACCTATACAAACAATCACACGGCTTACAATAACAACAATTACAATCAAAGGTCTTTTAACGGAACAAATTACATTCAAGGGGAGTCATCTACCAAAGACTGAATATAAGAAGTTCCTTAGGAAAAGGAGTCCAATTGTGGTAATGGTGTGCAAAGAATGTCATACAAAGAGAAATGCTAAAAGTATTTTTTATGCGTATGCCAGTGGAACATCCTCTGCATGGAAAGGTTCAACCAAAAGCTTACAGACCTTAAGTTGAGGAATATAAGCCAAGCACAACAGTTAACATGGTGGTAAATCAGGAGGAGGAAAACCATTCACAAGTTACTCAACCAAGCACTATGCAATCTGCTCAACCAAACACTCCCTCTGTTGTTTATATGACTTCAAAGATGTACCAACTTCAAAACCAGCTAAATCATGTTCTTTTAATGATGCAGAACAATCAGAAGGGACCACATTATGGTATATTTTCCTCTTTAAGCCTGGAATTCCTAAATTCATTGCATCATGAATATCTACTCTTAAGAGTCTTTGGATTATTGATAGTGGAGCCACATATCACATATGCACTCAACTCATGTACATGATAGATATGCACATGCTTACCACACCAATTTATGTCACATTGCCAAATGGCCATAACACCAAAGTCACAACCTATGGATCTTGTAACACCCCGATAATTCACATAACAGCGAAAGCTAAATTGGGGGTGTTACTTCATGAATCAACAGTCATAATCATAGAAAACGACTCAAATGAGACGTTTTGAAAAATTTAGTTATCATTCAATAACATAAACAGGTTTTACAAAGTAGGTCCCAAAATACATTTAAAACCATAAAGGTTGAATGATAACAAGTTTTGGATGACTTCAAGATCCATTGCCACACTGTGCCTTAGATTAGCTTAATTACCTGAGATAAACATGCTAAAAGGATCAATACAAAGGTTGAGTGAAATTCACAGGTTTTCAATATAATGGTTGAATACAAGTTTATGTAATAGGTAATAATTGCAACGAATACAATTATCATAGAAACCAATATTATTGCTCTAAGCTCATGACACCAACAGTTAACATGGCAGTCATATCAATGACATTAAAGGAAACGAATTTCCTTCTGAAAGGAAATTGCCCCAAATTACCCATTATTCTCAAATACAGTGCGCTTGGTTACTTCACTGGTAAACACAAACGGGATTCGTCAACCCTGATAGATCTATCCATAATATTCGCATTCACACACAAGTGATTAATGGTTCATAATATAAAGAATATCGGCAATGGAGGTAACTTAGGCAATAATATATCAGGATAGCATACAGTTGGAAAATACTTGTATTCATGGTTTATAGCACGTATCTCCCCACAGGATTTGGAAAACATGTAAAAGTGGGACTATGAACTCACCTTAATAGGGAAATCTGATTGACATCAAAAGTGACTCAAATGGAAATAAACGGCTTTGTCACGCAACCTGGGGTAATATGTCAAGTCTTAGTTTGATTGTTTATATTTCAAAACTTTATTTCATAACGTTTAACGTAAATAGTAATTTGGTTTATTAATTTGTGGAAATATCGTATCACTGTTTCAGAGCTATCATAAACCAGAGGTCTGTATACACGATTAAGGAGCTAAGGACACCTTTTAAAATCCGTGAAAAAAACAAAATTCATAGCAACTCGTTAAAACGTCTATCCAAATGAAAGCCCCTCACATGAAATTCCCTAGTAACGTGATACGTTATAGTTTAAATGATAAGATTTTATCTTTTTAAGTTTCTTCAAAAGCTAGTGGATGATAAATTATGTTAAATATATAACATAATTATTTTTATATGTTTCGATCGATGAATGAAACGATAAATGTGTCGGGTTTTTAATAAAATCGAGTCTTATAATGTTTAAATATATTTTTATTATTAATATACAAATATTACATTTTATACCCTTAAGAATTTAAAAATGGCAATATATACCCATGGTATATATTATTTTACACTTTAACCCTTAACTTTAAAGTTTGGCAAAACAGGTCCTTGTAGTTAACTTCAAAGTAATTACATTTTTGGCCTGAAAGTTTAATAGTTTCAAAAGTTACAATATATATCCCTCATGCATAAAACAATTTGCGTTTTTAGTCCAAATTCATTATACGTCGTGTTTTTAATCTCGAAATCAATTTTCAGCATAAAGCTTATCATAATAAAGCTGAAAAGGAAGTTGGGTTTTGCAAGCTTATAGCTTAAGAAATGAGCGTATGAGCTCGATAGTTCAAAAAGGGTGCGTTTGGTTTTAAAACTAAGACCCAAAAGCTTAGAGCTTTTAGAGTTGGTTTCAAAGCTTATAAAAATGATAAGTTAGCTTATTAGAACAGCTTTTAGGATTAGCTTATGGCTTATAGCTTATTAGGGTTTACGAAATAGGTTTTTAGGGTTTTAGAGGTGAGTTTGGTTTAGGAAAATCAAACAAATGGTTTAGGGTTTAAGAGTTTAGTCCTTATGATCATGAAAGATGCATAAGAGCTTATTAGGAATAGGGTAACTTAAGCTAACGTAGCTTTATTTAAAGGTGATTGAATGGATTAGGGTTTCAAAATGGGTCATTTAGGGCTCGATTAGGTTTAGGAGCTTTCAAAAAGTGTTAAGCTTGATCAAATGGTTAAAACAAAGCTTATATATGATCTAAAACTTATCAAGAGCTTATAGAACAAAAGGTAGGAACTTACTAATCCATAAATGGTTTAAAAATTGGATGATAAGGTGACGAAATTCTTTAGAGAAGAAACACGTAACCTATCTTTTATCTTGTTTCTTGGGTTTCCAACCTAGATTAAACACCTTATCCTTCTCCTTCCTTAGCTTGGCTAGAACATGGTTTTGCGGTAGTATTTATCTTAGTGGTAAGTTTTGAAGGTGCGCATGTATGCGTGTATATATAGGGTCCGAAACTTGAAGTGGTGGCCAAGTTGTGAAGAGTGGTGGCCAAGGTTAGCAAGGTGTGACTATTAGAAGCTAGGACTAGCATGGAGAGGTGTTGGAGAGTGGTGAGGGTTCGATTTACAAAGGTGGTTGGCGCAAGGTGGTTGGGAGTTAAGGCTTGGGGCTCAAGGGTGATGACAAGGTGCTTGGCTTAGAGCTTAAGGGTGCTAGTAAGGTGGTGCATCATGGTGGAGGGTGGTTGCTAGGTTAGTGTTTAAGTAATAAAAACGTCAGAAAGTGTTTTTGGCGGGTTCATTAGGGTTTCAGGTTAGGGTTAGGGTTTTAGGACGAGCTAGGGTGGAAATGGAGGGAAAACTAGTGTTTAAATGTGGTGCTAAATGGGCTTGTAGCTTGTGCCTAGAAGGTTGTACGAAATCTCATAAGAAATTGGAGGGAAAATAGCTTATTTGAATCTTGTGCATTATCGGGTTGTACTATAAGCTTTAAGTGGTTGTACTAGGGTTTTGGAGGGAAAAGATATTCAAAAATTATGCATTGTAACCTTGTACACATGCCTTATAAGTTTGTACATTCGTATTGTATGGAAACATTACATGTAGCCGGGTTTTGATATAAACGTTAACGTATAAAGTTCGTTTTATAATAAACGTTATGGATGGTACGTTAAATAGATAACGTAATGATGATAAAAATGGATATTAGAACAAAATTTCTTGACATATTATAATGTTTACTTGATATAAACGTTGATGGAATTGGCAATTTGTAGGTGCGTAACGATCGATTTACCTTTGGAAATGTAAGTTACGTTACAATAATGGATGGAAATAAACAAAAATAATTATGGAAAATGGTTTATACTTAATATAATAGATTGAAAGAATTACATTGTTGGAAAATTGAGGTTTTGTATAGTCCTCCAATCCTTAAAGAAATCTTCGTCCCGAAGTTTAGTTAGATGTTGGAGTGAATTTTGGACACACAAAATAAATGATGATACTTGGTCAAAAAAAAAAAAAAAAACGAATTTGATCTATCGCCGTTCCCTACGTGAATTCTGTTCCACATTTAGAGTTTCATCTTACTTAACTATAGGGATAACACTTTGTCCGCAGTTGCTTGACTCTCGATCCATAATTAATGTCTAACTGGTTCTCCACAAATTGAGTTTTCAACAAGCCGCAGCTCTTTCATTGGAATGACGAAGGATTCGTCAGATAGATAATTCTTTCACAATGAATGTGGACAGGTACAGTGGACATTACTAAGTTCTTCAGGAAGCTCAAGTTTGTATGCCACTAGACCAACCCTTTTAAGGATCTTAAATGGTCCAATGTATCGAGGGTTAAGCTTTCCTCGCTTTCCGAATTGGATGACACCTTTCTGAGGTGACACTTTTAACATAACACGATCTCCAATTTGGAATTCTAAAGGCTTTTGCCTTACATTGGCATAACTCCATTGTCATCTCTGCAGTCTTGCAAGCGTTGGTCAGATTTGTACTATCTTTTTGGTGGTTTCATGGATTATCTCTGGTCCTGTGAGTTGGACATCTCCAACTACCTAAGGTATTTATTTCCAAATTCGTTTATAATACTTTAGGTTATACTTCATAATTAATAATATGAAATGAAAAATTCAAATTTTCAAAATTAGGTTTTACACTACCAGTGGTAAGTGCCTCTTCCATCCTTTTACAAAATCTATAACACAGGCTCGAAGCATGTCTTCGAGTGTTTGGATGGTTCTTTCATATTATCCATCAGTCTCGGGATGATATGTCGTACTCATGTCTAATTGAGTACCCAAAGCACTCTACATTGACTTCCATAATCTGGATGTGAAATGACTATCATGATCTGATATGATGGATATCGACACTCCATTCCGTGAGACTATCTCCTTTATATACAACCTTGTAAGGGTTTCCATACTATTTGTTGCTTTGGTGGGGATGAAATGTGCTGATTTAGTAAGGCGGTCTACAATGACCCAAATTGTGTCATGTTCGCTTGATGTTTTGGGTAGTTTTGTAACGAAGTCCATCGTTATTCTTTCCCATTTCCATGTAGGAATCTCTGATTGTACCAGTAACCTAGATGGCTTCTGACATTCTGCTTTAACTCTAGAGCATGTTAAACACTTGCCGACATATTCAGCGATGATCACCTTAATGTTAGGCCACCAATAGAGTTTCTTTAGATCCTGATACATCTTGTCAAAACCTGTGTGGATGGAATACTTTGATTTATGGGACTCATGCATGATCAAGTCCTTCAAATTACCAAAGAGTGGTAACAAGCTTCGGTTCTTGATACATCGGGTTTTATCAGGACGTACTTCAAATGCTTTGTCCATTCCTTATAAATTCTCAGCTTCAATGTTCTCTTCTTTGATCGCCTTAGTTTGGGTTTTGAGGATTTGTGATGGTAATTTTGGGTGAAGAGTCATGACTAATGCCCTGACTCGGAGTGGTTTGATTCGTTCCTTCCCGCTTAAGGAATCTGCTACAACATTTGCTTTCCCAGGATGGTAATGAATCTTACAATCGTAATCTGTGAGTAATTCTAACCAACAGCGTTGCCTCATGTTCAACTCTTTCTGATGAAGGATATGTTGAAGGCTTTTATAATCAGTTAACACAGTACACTTTGTACCATATAGATAGTGTCTCCAAATTTTAAGAGCGAA
>BQNB010038021.1:0-43108 GCA_026074375.1 Tanacetum coccineum | reverse complement strand
AAAAGCCACACCAGATGAATCTAATCTTTGGCATATGAGGCTTGGACATGTAAATTTCAAAACAATGAATAAACTGGTAAAGGGAAACCTTATAAGATGTTTACCTTCAAAATTTTTGAAATTAATCGAACTTGTGTTGCTTGTCAGAAAGGAAAGCAACACAGAGTTTCTTGTAAGTCCAAAACTGTCAGTTCAATCAGCCAACCACTACAAATGTTGCACATGAACTTATTTGGCCCAACATTTGTAAAGAGTTTAATGAAAAAGATGTACCGCCTAGTTGTCACAGATGATTTTTGTAGGTTTAGTAGGTTTAGTTGTCACAAATGATTTTCTTTTTAGCCACTAAGGATGAAACTTTTGAAATCCTTAAAACATTTATAACAGGCATAGAAAATCTAATAGACCTTAAGGTGAAAGTGATTAGATGTGACAATGGGACTGAATTCAAGAATATGGTTATGAATCAGTTTTGTGAAATAAAGGGTATTAAGAGGGAATTTAGTATTCGTAGGACTTCACAACAAAATGGAGTTGCAGAAAGGAAAAATAGGACACTAATAGAGGCTGCTAGGACTATGCTAGCTGATTCAAAATTGCCAACAACTTTTTGGGCTGAAGCAGTTAATACTGCTTGTTATGTCTAAAATAGGGTGTTAGTTATCAAGCCTCACAACAAGACCCCTTATGAACTTTTTTTAGGTAGAAAACCTGCCTTAAATTTCATGAGACCATTTAGGTGTCCTGTTATAATCCTTAATATCATACATCACCTAGGTAAATTTGATGGAAAGGATGATGAAGGATTCTTTGTAGGATACTCTACCAATAGAAAAGCATTTAGAGTATTCAACAGTAGAACTAAGATAGTAGAAGAGAACCTGCATGTTAAGTTTAGTGAGGATACACCTAATATTGCACGAAGTGGACCAAATTAGCTTTTTGATATAGATGCACTAACAAATTCTATGAACTATAAGCCAGTTGTTGTAGGGAATCAATCTAATGGTAATGCAAGTAGGAAAGCATGTGATAATGCAGGTAAAGCTAGAATGGAGACAATACCTAGCAAAGATTACTTACTGCTACCATTATCCATTCAAGATCCACCATTCTCTTATAGTTTAAAGGATTCTCCTGATGTTGGATTCAAACCATCAGGGGAGGAGGAAAAGAAGGATGCTGAAGATCTAGGGAATGAAGGTGGAAATCCAACTGAAGGGAAATATAGTAAGGTTTCAAGTACAGAGGAACCAAGAATTAATCAAGAGAAGGATGACAATATTAACAGCACTAACAATATTAACACTGCTAGTGATGGAAACAGCACTAACAATGTTAATATAGTTAGTTCAACTTTTAATTCTGCTGGCTTAGAAGTTAATGTTGTTGATCCTTAAACAAGAATTAAACTTCTAAATGATCCAAATATGCTTGAATTGAAAGTTATTGTTTAATCATATGATGATGAAGATGTTGGTGCAGGGGCTGACATAAACAATTTGGATAAACATATCCTTGTCAGTCCTATTCTAACTACCAGAATTCACAAGGATCATCCAATTAAACAAATCATTAGAGATATATATTCAGCACCTCAAACCAGAAGAATGACAAAGAGTGTGACTGAACAAGATATATTTAGTTCAGCGCAGTAGAGGACCAACTATAAAGACTTTCAGAATTGTCTGTTTGCTTGTTTCTTATCATAAGAAGAGCCTAAGAAGGTAATTCAAGCATTAAAAGATCCAAGCTGGATAGAAGCTATGCAAGAGGCGCTTCTGCAATTCAAGTTACAATAGGTTTGGACCTTGGTGGATTTACCTAATGGCAAAAGGGCCATTGGTACTAAATGGGTGTACAACAGAAAACAAGAAAGAGAATAAGAGGCATTGTGATTAAAAATAAAGCAAGATTGGTTGCATAAGGATACACACAAGAGGAAGGAATTGATTATGATGAGGTTTTTGCTCATGTAGCTAGAATTGAAGTAATTAGGCTATTCTTAGCCTATGACTCATTTAAAGACTTTGTGGTGTATCAGATAGATGTCAAGAGTGCTTTTCTGTATGGAAAGATTGAAGAGGAAGTTTATGTTTGTCAACCACCAGGATTTGAAGATCAGACTTCCATGAACAGAGTTTACAAGGTAGAATAGCTCTATATGCGTTTGCATCTAGACTTCCTAGAGCTTGGTATGAAACCTTGTCAACTTATTTGTTGGATAATGGGTTTCAGAGAGGAAAGATAGACAAGACTTTATTTATCAGAAAAGACAAAGGTGATATTCTGTTAGTTCAAGTATATGTAGATGATATCATTTTTGGCTCTACAAAGAAGTCATTATGCACTGATTTTGAGAAAATAATGCATAAGAAGTTTAATAGAGTTTCTATGGGTGAATTCACATTCTTCCCCTAGGATTGCAAATGAAGCAGAGGAAGATGGGTTTTTTATGAAAGCCAAGAAGTATGTGATGAGATTTTGAGAAACTTTGGATTTAGTGATGTCATGGGGGGGGGGACACGCAAGCATCACCATGGAAACCCATAGCCTGTTGCTTAATGATGCAGATGGATGAGATGTAGATGAAACATTTTGTTAGATCCATGTTGGTCATTATTTTATCTAACTTCTTTCAAGGATTGACATTATGGTTTTCAAGTCAAATACAAGCAGACAATGATTAATTATAATGAGAGTATATTTGACATAGTATATGAACATGTTTTTCACTTCAATCACAAAGGCACATTGAGATAAAGCATCACTTTATCTGATGTTTCCAATGTGAAGAAGCTTTATTCAGAATGATGATGATTCACAACAAATCAGGAAATGTTGCAGATTTTGCTCACAAAAAAAGCATTTATGTTAGCAGATTTAAATATCTGATTGCAAGTATGGATATTGCTTATGCTCTTGAAGTATTGATTAGAGGGATGTATAATTGTGTCGATATTGTAGCGGATTATACACAAATGATGATTGAAAAGCTGCTAAAGATGGAAATTTGAGTTAGTGCTGGTAACTTTAAGTTTCTGCTATTAAGTATAATTAGTGCTGCTAGTTATACTTAATACTACTAAGTTAATACTGTTAGTTATACTTAATACTGTTAAGTATCATTAATACTGTGAGAATTGAGAGAAATTAAAAACAGACAGAGAGAATTGTGAGCAAAAAGAATTAAGAGAAATCAAAAATAGACAGAGAGAAATTGGTGAGCATAAAAACAGAAAGAGAGATGTGTGAAAAAAAAACAGATAGAGTTAATTGGTGAGTAAAAGAATTGAGAGAAATAGTGAGCTGAAAAATAGAAAGAGAGATGTGTGAAACAAAAATAGAAAGAGTAACTTTGTGAGCTAAAAGAATTGAGAGAAATGGTGAGAATAAAAAACAGAAAGAGAGATGTGTGACATAAAAACAGACAAAGTGATTCAGTGAGAAAAAGAATTGAGAGATATAGTGAGAATAAAAAACAGAAAGAGAGCTTGTGAGAATCAAAATTGATGATGGAAATGCTTTTTGGAACGAAATTAGAGTTAATGCTGGTGACTCAAAGTTATGCTGACTCAGCTTTACATATTACTACTGCGAGTGTTAGTTATATGCTGTTAGCATATATACTTACTATGCTAGTTAAGTTAATGCTGCCATGGCATAACTTACTATCTGATGGCGCTACTATGTGGTTAGTTATGCTGTTAGGCTTAACTTAGTACTGCTAGTTCAAGTTAATGCTGTTGAGGGTGATTTCATAAATACTTCGATTGAGGGTTTCATTTAATCACTTAACGATTTCAATCTTTGTTATACTCTCTAATCATAAACCCTAACTCAATTTCATTCTTAATCATCAAAACCCAATATCAATGGCTGCCCTAAAGTTCGCTAGTTCACACAACATGGTCGCATTCTTAGATAAACCTACTGAAAGTGATGGATTCGAGCAAATTGTAGATATTTTGAACGCACATCCTATCAAATATGCGTTAACGGTTAATCCCACAATCTATACTGCATGTATTAAGCAATTCTGGACTACTGCAAAAGTGCAAACTGTTAATGGAGAAGTGCCAGATTCAAGACCATAGTAGATAAGATGAAGGTTGATTCCACTGATGAGACAAGTGTTAGAAAAGATCTTAACTTGCTCGAGTTGAAAATTGGTATCTAATGTCTTCCTAATGCTACCATTTTTGCCAGAACACCTGGAAAGAATGGGGTATGAAAATCTTACACTAAAAGTTACATTCTATAAAGCTTCATTTTCACCTCAATGGAATTTCTTATCCACTAAATTTTGTAATTCTTTTTGTGCTAAGACTACAGCTTGGAACGAATTTAGTAGCACTTCGGCCTCAGCTATCATTTTGTTTGCCATAAACAAAAATTACTTTTCCCAAGAACATTTTTGATAATATGGTGAAGAAGTTGGATGGGTGGGGTTATATTTCTAATGTATTCCATGGTTTGTGCAAGTAGGTGCCGAATAAAAGTTGAAGATAGGGCCCAAACATAAAAAGATTTATTGTTACACCTTCTCACCTAAGAAGGTACATTGCTAACATGAAAAGGAAGGGGAGGGAAAATGACTTTTTCTGGGTGGGGCACACCTCTATTTCAAACTACGATGGTTCAAGCTCAAGAAGAGGGTGAAGGTTCAGTAATGCCTACTGATCCTCAACAAAACACCACTATCTCTCATCCATTACATCACTAGTCTCAGAGAAACACCCAAGGAGAAAAGAGGAAAGACACTGGGTTTCTAAACTTAGTGGTCCTACAGAGCCTATCCTGATGAGGCTTGCCAATGAGGAGCATTGTACCTACACATTCCAATGATCCACTACTCAGTGGTGAGGAAAGACTAAAACTAAATGAATTGATGGAACTTTGTACCAGCTTATCACAAAGAGTTCTTGCTCTAGAGACTACAAAGACCTCTCAAGCTATAGAGATTACTAAATTAAAGGAGAGGGTCAAGAAGTTAGAAAGGAGGAATAAGTCAAGAACTCCAGGGCTTAAAAGGTTAAGGAAGGTTGGTAGAACCTAAAAGATAGAATCTTGAACGTTGAAGGTTTGGGTGATTAGGAGGTACATCCAACAGAGGAGGAATATTGCTTGTTCTTGATGTGATACAGAGCTTACTTTGCGTTGATGAGGGCTCAGGGGAGGATTGATGAATAATTTAATGTTTGATACAGAGTTTTAGATGAGCGGGCAAGTTAGGTAGAAAAGGTAGTTAACTACTATTGAAAGTTACTACTCCCAATTTGCGGGGGGGGATACAACAACGACTTGTTGATGTGTTAGTTGGACTCTAGTCAGACCTTAATAGAATCAAAGCAGATAACCAAGACTGTTACAACTGGGCTTTTTTTTTTGGCTACAACATCTACAAGTGTTGTTTAAAGACCCAAGGTCTAGAGGGGTTGTAGTTCAAGTGACAATGTGAATTTACAAACAACAAACATACCCTCACAACCATACATATACTTCACAGGCTAAGACAAAGGCAAGGCAAAATAGTTTTAGAGTTGCTTAGAAAAAGACCTCGGTCACCCTGTATATTTTATTATATTTATTAATAGCTCTTAGTTAATAGTTTAACGTATGACTTTCAAGGGTAATTAACGGAGTACTTATACCCGGAGTTTTGTTAAAAACTTATATAAGCCATCTTCCAAACTTTGGAGAGGTATGCTATCTTATTCATTTTTCTAATTAAACACACTTGTTTCTCTCTCTAGAAAACCTCTCATGTGTTTCTCTTTCTAGAAACTAGCCAAGTCCAAGAATCGACCCCGTGTTATGATATATGATATACCACAATTGGTATCAGAGCACATGGGATGATTAGATCGTGTGTATGTGCGATTTCTTGCTTGTTTTAGATCGAAAAGTGTACTATTGAAGGTTCTTAGCTTGTTTTTTAATTTCTCCAGATTTTGAAGTTTGTAATGTTAAAGTTTGGGTATTTCTAGTTGCTATTGCCTTGTGGTACTGTGTTGGTGCAAAGATATTTAAGAAAAGCCGGTCAAAAGGGTTAAATTTATAAGTGCTTTTGTGTGATTAAAAGTCGTTGTTCTTTCGTAGAGGTTTGCCAGAATTTCTTCAACAGCGGTTTGCTGAAATAGAATATTTTATTTAGCTGGTGACCTAACTGTCATGACAGATGGGTTGCTTTGGCGGGCGAGTTGCTTAAATCGCGCGCGATGTTGTTCACACGGCGGTTTGCTTTATTGTAATAGACAGCGGTTTGAACAGGTTGACAGCGGTTTGAATATTTTAATAGAAAATATCTTAAAGAAGCTACGGCAGTTTGAACAATAGGCGGCGGGTTGCTTGAAATTGCAAACGGAGGTTTGCCTCAGTAAACCAGCGGTGGGTTGTTTTTACTTCATCGCGGCGAGTTGCTAATCTGGCAGCGAGTTGAGCAACTGTTTGAGCACTTTGGAATTTATTCAAACTTGGGACTTATTATCACTATAAACAAAAAAAAAAACAAATACGTTAACATCAACATGTTAATGCATACTCACTAATCATTGCTCGATCAAAACATATATTCATAATAAAAATGTTGTCTAGTATGTCAGAAGTTTCAGTTGTGCCGGTTCTGATACTCGCCACCAATGCTTGTGATGAACGACTTTGAATCTTGGCAACAAGTATACGTTCTGTACTGTCTGGGAAAGGTAATGGAGAGAATATAATGAAGTCATTAATGGAAGGCCCATTTCATATGGGATACGGTCTCAGATGTTATTGTGCAGGAACTGATGGTGCAGTTCAAAAGGTACAGTACGTGCTTGATAGAGTCTTAACGACCTTTTTAGCTGAAGCAAAGGAAAAGGTATAAAGCTGACATTCAATGCATCCAAATATCCTACTTCAAGGTATACCAAAATACATCTACTCACTCATCAACCACTATACTGACGCCAAAGACATTTGGGACAATGTGAAGATGATTCTGGAAGGTTCTGAGTTAACAAAGGATGACAGGGAATCTCATTTATACGATGAATTTGAATACTTCTGTCAAATCAAAAGGAGAAGAAGAAAACCATTCACGTGATTACTATGGTTAGTTTACGAAGCTCATTAATGGACATGAGAAAACATCAAGATGACCATGCCCAGGATGCAACGTAACTCTAAGTTTGTAAACAACATGTTATCTGAGTGGAGTAGATTCATAACTAAAGTCAAACTTAATAGAGGTTTGAAGGAGTCTAATTTTGATCAGCTTTATGCCTATTTGAAGCAACATGAGGTACATGCTAATGAGAACAGAACAATGATGGAAAAGGTTCCTTCAATAAAACTAATGATCCTTTGGGCGACTAGTGTCGAATGCCTCTGTTTATACAGTATCATAACACATTTCATCCAAGTCTCCTCAATCCTCAAATGTAACATCTCCTGCTGGACAAATTTTCAACTAGACTCAGGAAGTTCTTCAACTGAAAACTTGAATGAAGTTTATCCAACTACTTTCATCCTTTCCCCACTTTCAAGCGTTACAAAATCACATCATTTCTCAAACAAACAATCAACTTTAGATCGTCGTTAATGCAAGAACAAAGCTACGGTTCAAGCCGGAAGAGTTGTAGTTCTAGATGTCGTGGAAGATACAATGCAAATAACAAGGAAGTCCATTTTAGAGAACAATGCAAGAGGAATCAACTGTTGTAGTAGGGGAATGTAGGATGTCAAAACAGAGGAGGCATTACTCATATCATGGTCTAAGCTAAACCCATTATTAAGTGCTACAACTGTTAATAATGGACTAGGGCACATAACACTTTGAGAATGTCACCTAAGGCCAAAGCGACTTCAGTATTTAGACTACTTCAAGCGAAAGATGATACTAATGCCAATGCCCAGGAGTATGGTGTAGTACTGGATGAAGGAACAGTCGTTGTTTTGCAGGGAGAAACAGGTTACCAACTTTGATTGATAATGTGGAAGATTCACCCTGAAGAATGATTTGGCACTCAATGTTGGATCATATCTTTGAAGCTGATACAATGTGTCATTCGAATTGATGTTGATGAAGGCTCCTAATGTAACAGACCATGTTCACTAGGTAAATCTTTCATCTGAAGAATCCAATCTACGATGAAGCCGGGCTATCACATGAATCGAATACTCCATTTGGAGGTACAAGATCATGATAATCAATTTGTGATCATATGGTATGAGTATCATGAAGTACACGAGATGCTAAACGATTGTACAACCAACTTTGTTGTTGACCTTAATGATGAATATTAGAGTGATAGTAATATTCATTCGTATTATAAATCAGTATCTAGAAGACAACGAAGAAAAAGGTTGTACAACAGTTATGTATCTTCTGTACCAAAATGATGATTAATGTCAATCATCAATGAAATGCATGAAGAGGTGTTCAACAGGGTGTACAAGTAGATTTGCAAATATGACAGTCACGGTTAGTTAATGATTCATTGACCTCTGAACTTGCGAGATATAAGGAATTGGTCAGGGAGTATGATAAACGGGCAAAGTTCGAATTAACTGATAGAGAACGAAAAATTGATGAACAAATGCGAATAATTATCTCAGACCAAAATAGAAAGGAAACTTCTTTAAAATCAGAACTTCATTCAATACAAAGACTCTATAGTTCTACGTTTGGCCATTATAAGTCAAAGACAGAGATGTATACCAATTTGATTAAAGATTTAAACAAAAGGAAGACAAATTCCTTGAAGGGTTTTTAGACATAAAAAGGCTAAAATAAAAGGTTGAAGATAGATTATACAAACAAGATCAGTCTGTTCAAACGGTTCACATGTTATGTAAACCAAGATCATTTTATGATGAAAAGAAGAAAGTAGCAATAGGCTACAAAAATCCCTTATATCTCACTCATGCAAAGCAAGCTCAGTCTGCTCTCTATAATGGTCAGGTACTTGTCACGACCAATCATACACCCACTATTGTACATGACTCAGAGGATACTCGGATTGTGAGATAGCTGAGATAATAGGAAAAAGGAATGATGGATGAAAATGTTAATAAGCCCTCTATGTATGGAATTAAGGTTAGGATTGCACCCCAGATTACTCAAAGGAGAATCATTCTTGCAACCTTTGCTCCACATAAGATAATCTGACAACCATAACACGATATTTTGGTCACATAGTGAAATGACAGGAAAAAGGCTGAGACTCAGTTCCAAAACTCTGTTTGCATTGGACGTGTATCCACCGAATACCTCCTGTCACAGCTTTTGTCCCCAGACGTTCTTCCAACTAAAAGTCAAGTGAAGATTATCTTTTGTACTCACATAACTTTGTTTACAAATTGACAAAACTTGCTAAAAGAGAATCACAACAACAGGTGCTTAAGAAGAGGAAAGATGGATTTGAGCAAACAAAAGATGTTACCATCACTGAAGTTATTCCATTTTCAAAACTCTAAAGAAAACACTATTGCGAGGAGTTCAACACGACCCTCTTTAAAGAAGTTAAGTAATGGAAGAAATTTTTGATCAATTGAATGAACGAAGTGCCTAGATTACAGTAGCCAAGCAATGTGTGAAATTGTAAGAAAATCACTTCTCATTGATAAATGGAATCTGGATTGATAATTGTTTGTCGAATCAACTGTTGTATGATGTGGAAAAAATCCGTATGTTTCTAGATATGAAGCTGAGAATGTCCTATAGTTCATAATGAGTTAAAAATATTCAAACACTTGAAAGGGAATACATAAATTTGCAATTAATTATCAATATCATTCAAAAAAGTTTTGATAATAACAAAATCACAAAAATCACAGGAAGTACTGATTTTTACTCATTACTTTAAGATCTGGATTCTAGAAACATCTAGATTCAAGAAAAGTCAACGTGTTTAGGAAACTTATAAAAGTTCTAGTCTCTATTTGTAATGACAGAAGTTGTGTGACTTAACTTATAATGCTAAAGATGTCACTGCTCTTATTGAACAAAATGAATGCGTTAGAGTAGAACTAGAAAAGGTCAAACAACATTACAAGGAATTGTATGACTCCATTAAGATTACGCGTGCTCACACTAGTGAAAAGACATCTACCATGTTAAATGAAATTGAGAGTCTAAAGGCTCAGTTGAAAAGCAAAGTGTCTTGTGTCACTAGTGACTCTGTCAAACCAAAAGTTCTTGCGCCTGGCATGTATGCCATTGATGTTAAACCCATCCCGCATCCCCTTAAGAACAATAGGAGTGCTCATTTAACCTATATCAACCATCTTAAGGAGAGTGTAGAAACAGTTAGGGAGATTGTAGAGGAAGCTAGAGTAGTTAAACCACTGGATAATGCACTTAACTATGCTTGTCAATACACTAAGCTATCTCAGGAATTGTTAGAATATGTGATTGGCACTTGCCCAAAAAGTTTCAATGAAAGAGATAACAAGGCTCCCTCTACCCCTGTAACTAGGAAAAAGCAAGTAACTTTTAATGATAAACCAGGAACTTCATCTAGTAACACACAGAAACATGGAGTGCACCAGAAAGCTCAACAGTCTAATGTCCAGGTGATTCCTTCTACAGGAGTAAGCAGTTCCACTCGTGCAAGCGGATCAAAGCCTAGAAGCAATACAAAGAAAAATAGGATCCTGCCTGCTAAGAGTGAGAATAAGAAGAAAGTAGAAGACCACCCTAGGACAAATAAGTCAGTATGGACAAAAGTGAATCGGGTTGATTCTAGCATTAGCTCTAAGCGTGTTGTAATTAATTCGAATTCTGAATCTGTGTGCAAAACGTGTAACAAATGTTTAAACTCTGCAAATCACAAAATGTGTGTTGTTAATATTTTGAGTTCTGTGAATGCAACCCCCACTGTTAAAATTGTCTTGAATAAAGGGAAGCAGATTTGGAAACCAAAAGGCAAACTGTCTGATAACAGTTTGAACAAGACCAAGCGGGTTTGGAAAGCAACGGGCAAACTATTTGCTGATATTGGTTATCAATGGAGACCCACAGGAAAGAAATTTGCCTTAGGCGAACTGTGCCCTTTAACTAAGCTTTCTGTGAAATGTTCTATTATATCTGCTAACCAACAGGACCCCAACAAAAATTAGGGAACCAAAATTCCAAACTCTCCACACTCGACTGTTTTCAAATGCAGGTCGTACAGGTCGTCCTTTGGTATCTGGACTCAGGCTGTTCAAAACACATGACGGGGAATCGTTCAAAGCTCAAGAACTTTGTGGAAAAGTTCATCGGGACAGTTAGATTCGGGAATGATCACTTTGGAGCTATCATGGGTTATGGAGATTATGTTATTGGTGACAGTGTGATCTCCAGAGTATACTATGTGGAAGGTCTTGGACACAATCTGTTCTTTGTAGGGCAATTTTGTGATTCTGATCTTGAAATTGCTTTCAGAAAGCATTCTTGCTTTGTTCGTGATATGAATGGCGTAGACTTACTTAAAGGTAGTCGTAGCACCAATTTGTACATGATATCGATTGATGATATGATGAAGTCTTCTCCAGTATGCTTGTTGTCCAAAGCTTCCAAGACCAAATCATGGCTGTGGCATCGTCGTTTAAACCATTTAAACTTTGGCACAATCAATGATCTTGCTTGAAAAACGCTCCAAATTGTTTCAATAAATACAATCTGTTTCTACAACGAATTATTAGCTCAGATGCACCTTCTCCAAGTCATTCACTATCACGATCCTTACAAGTGCATCCTACCAGTCTTTCCTCAAGGTGTTGCAGTCTGGATCCAACTAACGAAGACACTCAATTAGCTCAAGCTGACCTTCATCCCTCAGTTATACCCTGTTGCAGGCGCTTAGACACCTAGTTCTGCACATCAACATCAGGGCCATGTTAGTTTAACTGAACCAACCGAAGTTAAACTCACTCCCACCTAGATCATCTCAGAATATGGACCGATAAGATCACCCTCTTGATAACATCGTTCGGCAATTCTTGTCCCTCGTTCTCTGTCCTGTATCTTACCAGAAAACAGTTAGCATCCTGATGCTTAATATGTGCTTGTTTCCATACTGAACTGTCCAAAGTCGAACCCAAGAACTGTCAAACTGGCCGTGATAGAAGAATGCTGTTTCCCACCACAGCCATTTGTGCAAGATTGCTAAAATCCCACCGTCTCTTTGATCGATACGTTGAAGATATAGGAAAATAGCTAACCTACGCCCCTATCTACTGTTACTGGTTATATCAAGACGAACCTCAACGTGGATACTACAACAGTGAAGCATCTATCTGATAGAAAATGACGCTGATGTACTAGAAAAACAACACACCAGAGGTAATAGTTTGACAACAAGGGAATAGTCGTTACAGGAAGATGTAGGTATTGATTTTGAAGAATTCGTTGACCCAGTTGCACAGATAGAGGCCATCATACATTACTTCATATCTCAACTGACTAATAGGGGCATGATAACCAAGAATATTAATCATCTACACCGATGGATGTCAAAACTAGCTTTTCATGAATGGATGATCATTCAATAAGAAGTCTTTGTCAGTCAAGCCATGAAGGATTTGAAGACCAGGATAATCCTACTCACTACTAAAAGTTTATTTTTGTTATAAAATTTTTTTTACACACCGGATTATCGTGCGAAAAAAGAGCTCTTATGGCCTAAAGCAAAGGCAACAAGGGCGTGGTATGACAACACTATCCAACTTCCTATTTGCCAACATTTACTCAAGGGTGCCATGTATCCAACGTTATCGACGACGCAATCATGCACAACATATTGCCCCACTGTTTAAATATACTAATGACATCTTTTTTGCCGTCATAAGATCATAATGCTTGTCACAGTAATTGACTAAAGAAATGAGCTCCAAATTTTCGATGTCAATGATGGTGAACAAATGTCGTTTTTCTTACGACTACAATTTTCTCAAAGTCCTAGAGGCATCTTTAATTAACCAAGCAAATATGCACACACTCCGAAACCTTAAAGAAATATGGTGAATGGATTCTCTCCTTAACCTGTCGATACCGCAATGGTGGATTGATTGAAACAACGAGTATTCATCATGGGGATATCCAGTTGACCAAACTTGATTTAGAGGAATGGGTTGTGCTCACCAATGTACCTTCCATCAGTAGACCAGACCTTGTAATTGCGCTATGTTCATGTTGCTAGATATCAGGCTAAGCCTACCAAAAAGCACCGTTGAAGCAATTCAAACGTATCTTTCGTACCGGTGAGGCAAGTGAACCATAAACGATGGTGTCGAGGATTGTATCCGAATGACAATGCTATGTCACTGTGAACAGCATATCAGGATGCGGATCAAGCGGGATAGACAGGATTTCAAGAAGAATTACTCGGGAAAGTGCTTAGTTTCTTGGAGATAGATAGGTTAGCCTGGTCATCAAATAAGCACGGCCATCTCAACAACAGAGGAAGAATACATTGCAATGTCTGGATGCTGTGCTCAAATCCTTTGGATGAGATCTCAAGCTAAAAAGACTAACAGCTTTCTGTTCAATAAGATTCCTACTGAGTACTGGTGATAACAAAATTCATAGCTTTAATCAGTAACAATGCCAGCACCACGATCTAAGCACATCGACATAACGACACCATTTCCAATCGAAGCAAGTGTAAAATGGAGTGGATTGAATCTCTACTATCCGTGAAACAAACTATCAATTGGACAGATATCCTCACAAAAGCTTTACCAAGAAGCGTTTCGAATTTCTATCTCCCACGGACTTGGATGAAGAAGTATCACCCCTGAAAACCACTCAAACGCCTTCAAGAAGGAGAAGATGAGTAAATGAGTGTCCTCAATTGTATCCTTTGTAGATAAGTACAAAAAACTTAGACTTGGTAAATATTTTAAAGTCATTTGGAATTACAAAATGGTTTTTTGCAATTACTTCAAATTGCGAACCCGGTTCTCATTTGAGGAAAGATTTGTCGAGTCGTGAAAGACAACTGTTCCTAACAACGGGTAATTAATTAAACTCGGAAGCAATGGATTAATTTATATCCATGCTATTATGGGTATGTTAATGACACGTAATCATTGCATTTTTCTTAATTCGGAAGAGAATCTTCCTTTTTGACAACCATATAATTTTTCTAATTGATTCTTCAAATATATTTGTGTATAACCATTGAGATAACAGTGTTTTTAGGTAGAAAACAATATACCGGACAATTGACACTCAAACAACATACTACATGCTCTTTCACAATAAGGAAATAGGGGCCATCGTATTGAGGGGGAGAGTGTTGCGTTCAACATTAATGTCTGAGTGCCTAATTATGAAAAGTGTAACCGGGTCTTGGAGAGATAAAAGAAGCTAAGGAACCAAATCTTCAGAGCTCTCAAACCATCAGGCGGATGTTCATTCTATGCGTAACACTTACGAACTGATAAAACATCACCTCTTCCACCACCACCACCTCCACTACAAAAACCTACGGTCATCGCGAAAAATTTGGGAAGAAAGATTAAAGATCAGAAATCTCGAATGCATCATTAGTGGAAGACTCAGAGATATTGGCTACAACTAATCAAGAGAATGGAATGACTAAGTCAATAACATACGGTAATTAGCAAACCTACATCTTGTCATCTAAGTAGATATGGTAATTTGATGTTATGTGGTCAGTGTATGAATTTTTTCATTAGTTTTTTCATTAAACTTAAAAACCAGTTTTTGAGTTAACGAAAACAAAAACTTATCCAAAATTATCATATACTTACACAAACACAATACCCTCAATACTTGATAGCGAGGAGAGCATTAATATGTTCCAATACACAGCTTGAAACTAAAATAGTGATCATACATCTAAGGTTCTCAAGGTGGTATCTCCACCCCCAGTGCTAAACATTTTTCTAATTACCAAATCACAAGCAAGTTGAGGGGGAGCTTTTATGAAATACAAAAACAATTCGTGTACTAAACACTTAGATAGTTATAGTCATAAGAACGGTCTGAATTGAGTTTTTCAACAGTGAAATTATGGCAAGGTAACTGTACTGAAAAGACAGAACCGATAGTATTTTACGTTTTAATACGAAACAATAAGATGTGTGAAGTTTAGGTACGCGTCTCCTAAAGATCCTGCCAAACTGTGTCAGGGATTCTACCTCAGGGACCATCCACTAGATAGTTACAGAAAAGGGTCCCTAAGAATGTATTAAAAGTGATGTAAATGTGAGAACAAGAGAAATAGTGCCGACTGAGATGGCGCTGTAGATACTGAATATACCCACAAGGTGATAGTCATGAAGCTTCGAACAGGAAGCACTGAAGGGGTTGATGACTGAAAAAGATTGTATAGATAAAGGGTGTAAAGTAAAGAAGCCCTAACATACACTTAAAGGCAGAAACCCGGGTCAATACATATGACAATCATCAGCAATCTCCAAAGATATTGCTGACATTGAAGACGACATCATGAGGAGCCATGAGCAAAGCCAACCTTTCCCAGCCATTCGAGTTTCTCCTTGAAAGAAACTTGTTCTCATTGTCACGGAACTAAACATGCAAACTACTTGTCTCACTCACTCCGATAAGTCTGGTATTAGAAAAGGTGCAGTCAGCTCCAGCCGTTCGTCACTAATATCACAGTACACTTTCTAGATTCCCCCCCCCCCCCCCCCCTAAAAAAAAGAGGCCAAGCGAACATCAATTAAACTTGTTAGGAACACATGTTCCAATTATTTTGTCTTATCACAACACTGTGGAAACAAGGTTATCTTAAGATTTCCTAAACATTATCCTTGTGATATTGCCAGAACATCCGTAGAGATACAAATGTATTCAATATTCACAATGGAGATGGAAATACCGCTAGAGCCTACATCATACAAGCCCTAGGTAGGTGACTTGTGCGAATCAACAAGAATCAAACTGTGTCAATTGGAAAGAAACGATTTGTGCGATTCTACGTGAATCAAACTTGTTCCAGCATAAGATTTGACGGTTATTAAACTTTTAGACAACCAATAAAAACTTATCGAAGTGTTACAAAAAATTTTCATAATTAACACTTAGACCGGATTTTCAAATCAATTTATCTCATTATTTGCTAACTGTTTCATTACAGGGATCATATAAAGATAAGATGGAGATGGAGATACCCAGTTCCAGTAATGTCAAGCTTAATAACCGAATGCTCTGACACTACCTACACTTGTTATGAATATTATGAAAGATCTTATAAAGTTGTCAAAGCTTCCGTAAACTCTTGATATCATATTCATCTAACACAAGTGAACAAGATGGCAATAAATAACTATGATGATGAGAGATTACGTTTATGGCTGATGATCTCTAAGAAAGCTCATGATCAAAATCAAAAAAGTACAATAGAACAAGGCTCAAATGTTATCTAAATATCACTACAACAAAGTACTAATGTAAACATGAATCAATCAACAAGGACCTGCAACTGTAAGAGCTAAGTTAGTGTTTTCAAGGTGACCACCCTAGGGGGAGGACATGTTAGATATGAGTAAAAAATACTTAGTTACCGTCCGTATATATATTGTTTATAATAATTCGTAGTTTAATAATAGTTAATTCGTATGACTTTTCGGTAATTAAGCTGGGTACTAGACCTGTATTGTAAAAGAACTATATAAGCCTCTTCCAACTATGGAAGGAGGAATGCTAGTCACTTTACACTTTTCATATGAAACAACATTTTGTGCATGAATAAATAATAATTACACATTTCTCATCTCAAGAAAATCCCTCTCATTGTTTTCTCCTCTGTAGAAACTGAGCCCAATCACAAAAATCATCACACGAGTTATGAAAAAAACTGATCCTAACCAGATTTATGCAATCAAGGCAAATGTTTTGAGACAAAGCTTAAAAACAGGTAAATGATTTTGTTCACTATGGATACTGAAACAATAGAAAGAAAGCAGTTAGTAAGAAAAGAGCAGGTGAACAGGCTAGTAAAAAAGGTGCTAAGAGACAAAAAGATAGATGGTGATGGCAGTAGAAGGCAGAGCTTAAAGCTTGTATGGAGATAATTCCATGTGATGAATAGTGCTGTCATATTGAATCTTTTAGCTATAAAATATCCAATAGTTGACGTAGAAGACACACAATTCTAGCAGAAGAACAAGATGTAATTATCTATCAACAGGGCTGATGGAAGGACTAAAATAATTACAAGAAATTCAGTGCAAATGCTGATGATTTTGACCATACAAGATGTGTTTGATCTATACAGGTTGGTAAAGAAGATTTAAGTCAACAAGCCCGAGAAGGATATGACAGATACTTGGGGAATCTCATCATTATTTGAACCAAGTTAGGAAGATGAAATCTAGAAAGGCTCAACAGGACTACACATTTATAAGCTGGAGGTTATATGATTCAATGTGAGTACATATATATTGATGATAACGGAATACTATTCACATTCTAGTAGAAAAGAAATAACCTCATACACAAGAAATGCATTAAGAATGATTGATATGAAGGCCTAGAAGATGATCATGAATGTAAAAATGGACATTTGAGAGCTCCTCAATTTATCAATATCACATAACAAGAAGTAGAAACAGTTTGTGAATACATCCATCCTGAGGTTCATGAAACTTATCAAGAAACTAGATTATTAAATATGAATGAATATCAAGTTTAGAGGTAGGATTGTTTTAGTGAAAAAAAGGATTCTTACCTGTTACTACTGTTTGGTATCATGTTACAACTGCTGCTCAAGATAGAAGAAAAAGTTTCTAGGTCAGTACTACAGCTAAATGTAATATTAAGTATAAAATTGCCAGTACAAAATGTTACTACTGAAGCTAGAAGAGTGATATGCTGTTACACTTAGTTATACTGTTAGTCTGTTTTATACTAGCTAAAGAGATATGTATGAGATAATTTTAGGAAGAATATATTATATGAGATAATTTTTTGGAAAAGATATGTATGAGTAGAAAAGCGCGTTGAAAACCCATAAAGTTCCTAGGTGTCTATAATGGGAGACACTGAGGCATGTAATCTATATAACTCAATCTTCATATATAGTCAATATATAAATCATCAAGTTGTTTTGTATAACCTAACACTAATCAAGAGTAGTTCGTATATTAATATAATGAGGAGCTAAAGCTTGTGAAAATACAATCATGTTCTTACTATTTTATTGCTTAATTCTTCTTGGTATCAATTAGACTATATTCTGCATAGTCTTTAATATGATATTCCATCAAAGTTTCCTACCCTAGTTGTCTAGGATTTATTCATACAACTAGAGCCTTTTACAAGCTAAGCAAGATCTATTTAAGTGGGATCAATCAGTTATGACCATTTAGGGTATTCAATCCAGTCACAAGACAAAACATTGACACAATCGGCTCGGTTGGTAAGCTTCTTGTCCGGAACTCTCAAAGAATCCTGGGCATTACAGAGGACCTCGCCCTCGTATACAACGAAAGGTTAGAACGACCCAAGGGAAATTTTCGCTAAGTCCTCAAGTAGGCAATCGCATGGGTCCATCAAGATGTCCCGAGTACATCCGATTGCCATCTAATCGAGCTTGAAAATCATGTTCAACACTTGATGGAATCTCATCTTCCTTCGACGCAACCTACTCAAGTGAACAAAATCACTACCTTATATGAGCTCTGTAGTGGTCCCCACGACACTCAGTATTGCATGAAATATCCTGAACAAGACTTTGTTGAATATGCATCCTCGCGTACCGACGAAGTGGGAGGTAAGTGGTACACTTTTAAGCCCGAGCAAAACAATCTTGGTGACACCTACAATCCATCATGAAAAAGTCACCAATACCTTAGGTGGAGACAACCCTAAAATTCCCAAAATAATTTTTCAACCCCACCTAACCGGTTCCAACCTAACGGTCCAATCCCCGCGCGCGCGTGAGTTCCTTTATAACCGTAGCCAAAAGCTTTAACAATCAACCAAATCTTGAATGATTTGGTATCTCCAACTTCATGGCATCTACAAGATACTAATTGACCAAGTTTGAAGGAAGCCGATTTCAAACAGCAACAAGGCGAGATGACCAACAAAATCGACACAGTGTCAAAGGCCATCACCGATCGAATAGCAGACACACTGCCTAGCAAAACAGCCAAGAACTCAAAACTGAGTACTTCCCTAGTTTTGTCTGCTCGTTCTTACCCAACCGAAGAACCACAAAGCTCAACCCATATCCATGTTTCGATAAACACTATCACGATACATCCCAAGCAACAAAACGACTCCCATGATAGCATGGCTGAGGAATAAGAGCAAGAAAGGGAGGGCAACCCTGAAGACACCAACACCATTGCATACATTGAAGAACAACGAGATACGCCACTACTGGAGCGGAAAGACATAACTGTTGTTGGTAATTTAGGATCTAACAAATATGAAAAGGGAATTGAATGGTTAGATGTTGAAGAACCTCTAGATTTAGTTGACACAAGTGAGGAATCGGTTTATGAATTGTTGATTTAGGAAATGCCTAAATGCTCACTTAATTATGACTTTAGGATCAAAAAAGGTGACCCGGGAACCTTAAAATTCCTTGCATGATAGGTCATAAATTCACTGCTAACGACGCTAAATTAATGTAGACCTACCCCATGAACATCAGTCCTTTGCCTATAATAACTCTATAGAAAGAATGGATAGAGTATAATGGAAGAAGATCTTTGTAGGATTGAGGAAGGGACATACACGAATTTGTAAAAATATGAGCCTAGCGTCATAGATTTATTTTACCTTTTTGAAAGTATTGAGACTAACCTGACCCTAGCTTGTCCCACTGGATCTATTGGACACTCTTCATTGGAAAAAAAAAAAAAAAAAGAAATCGCCTGTCCTGGCCATAAATAGGGAAACACGGTTAATTGACTTTAGGATGGAAACTAAAGAGTCACCTTTTAAAACCACCATATAAGAACGCCAAAGAGGAGCGAATTGTCCAGCTGAGAGCGGTCATGACTGTATTATCATCTAGGGTAATACTCAGTGAGGACGACTATAATAGAGGATGTAGGAAGCCATCCGACTTAGAAGACGGGTTTTATAAAGACACCATTAAGCTTGGACCTGAATACTTAACTGGAATGGACGATGAAGGAGAAGTCATGTAAGGACGTGTGACTTTGAGTCTAGCTACAAGACTCGTAAATAAAGAAAAAAGCGCTTTTTTTATGGGAGGCAACCAATATTATACTTTTCCCGCAATTAGGAAATGTTTGATTTATATGTTGAATTATTTTGAATCATGCTTTGTTTGTTTATAACTTTGTTTTATTTGAAATTAAAGGTATTTTGCAGCAAAATAAGTGTAGGGGAAATATCCCCGGTTTAAGAACCCAATTCAAACATTTAAAATAAATTGTTTAGATTAATCCGCGTCAGTTTCGAGTCATATGATTGTTATGATTAATTCCAGATTTTATGCCAGTGCTTCCTTCAGATTTTCACTAATAAATTGCGTGCAAGAAATTTTTCTCATTAAAAAACGAAGAAGAAATTTTCGACAGACGCTGGAGACGGCGTCATGAATTTATCCTGATGGCAGTGCATCTCCAGGCTATTTAAAAAATTGAAAATTTCAAGTATTTCAAAAAAATAAAATCTGCCATATATAAAATTTTGTAATCTAATTGTAAAGCCTGCAACACCTATAATTATATCATTACTCTCATCCTATCTTTACTGATTTCATAGAGTCGAAACCCTAAACTCTCATTGTATATTTATCTATCCCGCTGATTTTATGCCTGGTATAGTTTTCTTTGTCTTTGATTACATGTTATATATTTGACAAGAAGAAGCTTGGAAGATCTTATGATGTTTTCATTAGATGACTCTTGGAGGACGATTTAATCAGTTATCGTATGTTTCTTCTCTATTATTGAGCAAACCAAGGGAGTACTAGTTTCATTTACTTGTTTTCTTTTCCCTTTTATTCGTTTTATGGTACTTCCTATAAAACACTGGAGACAATGTTCAACTAGTGTAGGGGAATGACCTTAGAAACTATTCCTTCTTTGCCATTTGCTGTTGTTCTTTCAAATGAATGGGTATATATCAAACATAGCAAAAAAAATTAAAAAGGTAGATTTTTGACGCAAAATTTAAAAAATTTTATGACACGTACCGACAAAAATCGAGTATTAATAGCGTCTCATGGATAGGAATGTGTATGACTAGCACAAAACCCCTTAAAATTCCACCGAAAAAATGTGAGGTTCACCTTCAGATCTATAGGAATTCGGGTATCCATTATTGGATAACCAAGATAATTTATAAACCTTTAGCTATGTTCGAGTTAAGCGGTTCAATGCAGTCATATGTGTCTAAGTCCGTCGTTACGGATGATGATAACGTGTGGTCCTAGGTCACCATTTCTAGGACATAGGGTATCGATTAACAAATGACATACCGTAGTATACTAAATTCAAGAACTTGTTTTTATGATGCCTCCCGAGACCGCATATTAATAAAAAAAAATTTTTAAGGATGACTAGATAAGGAGGCATTAGATTAACCTATGTATTTAAACCTTAATAGTAATGATAGGACACGCCGATCAAATAACTATCACTAACACCTTTGCCATGCAACTCATTTTTAGTAGCATGAAACCCCCAGGTTACACCCCTCGAGCCTATACATATTTCACGGATTCTCGTAATTTTCTGGTTAAGCCAAACTATTATGAAGAGCATTGTCAACCCTTAAACTAATTGTTACACCCAAATCGCCTTAGCCTACCTTATATGTACTCGCTTTTAGTACATCATTGTTTTAACCCAAGTTAATTATTTGAGTACAGGGTTGCAAATGTACCTTACCCTTGTAAATACTATTTTAGGAACGAATTAGGATTCATGGTAGTATTCATCTTACGAAGAATTGGGGAAGAAGTCACAAAAATCCCCAATAAAGCTCAATAAGCTCCATGTTATTTTGATCCACAAACCACCTCAATCGTGTTCATTAGTTAGATTGGAAAAAATCGTGTATATAAAAGTTTAATTGTTAGGGTGTATCTATAAATCCCCATGATGTATTATATGTTTAAGCAATGGCAGGGCAAAAGTGTACCCAAAAAAATGAGAAAAAGAAAAGAAACGAATCAAAAAGAAATATATATATATATATATATATATATATATGTGAAAAAAAATATACGGGCTGCCATTTACTTATGTCTATGTTTATATTAGAGTCAAGAAAAGAAAAAGAAAGAGATGGGTGAGATTTGAGTAGCGAGTTTTGTATAATTTGTCCTGAGTCTTATGGCTTAAGCAACCAAACATACGATGTATTCGTATAAATAAATTGGCTAACCCTTTTCAACCCTAAATTCACCCAAAGTCACTAACCCCAAATGTATCATCCGAGTCCGTTTCCTATATATGATATTGCGTACACCTACCCCCTCACAACCCTTTAAAAGAACCTGCTTGGATAGTAATGAAAAATACTTGCGCCTAAGCAGTGGAGGTCTGATCCTTTACCAAGCCTATGGTAATTTATATGCTATGACAGGTAATGAGTGTTGATTTTCCGTTTCCCCGTTATGTTATAATTTATTATACACCCGAGAGAAAGAGAAAATCTCAAACACTTATATGAGAGTGCTAGTATAATACATTTCTCGTGCCATTAATTACGAGGTCTGGAACGTTGTGTTGTAAAATACTTTTAAAGAGGATGTTAAATGACCTTATACTTTTATATGTCTAGGTAGAGAAAGACCCATTTGCCTTAGAGGACAATGCAAATCCAAGAGTGTCAGGGGTATTTGATGAAGGGTCATTTTATATAAACCTATTTCAGGGTCATTTAATAACCCTCTAAATAATGCAAATATGCCCAGATTATGTGCTTAATCATTGTTTTCAAGGTTATTTTAGCACTTGAAGGCAATTGGAGGAAATACACGTGACTTAGTCTCATTTGGGAGAAGAAACGACAAGACTATGACTCTACAACCATAACCATAAGAATTATTCATTTTTTTCTTAGAGCCTATAGAAGGCGTCGCAACCATAAAAGCGATGGCATTAAGACCTTCATGGTGACGGGCGTCAGAGATTCAGCGCCGGCGTCATGACGTTTCCAGACTAAAGAGGATCTAGAAACTTCTACGTGGCGACGTGTCAGTAGTAACAAAGCGACGCCGTCGTATTGAAATCTCTATATATACAAAACCGATTATAGTATTTGAGTGTGTCATTTATGTATAACTTATGGAAGACAACCCTATCCTTTGTAGCAGCAATCATAGGTCAAAACAGAAAAGAAAAAAGAAAGAGATTGATGTAAAGTTGTGTAGAGTTTGTATATCTTCATCTGAGTCTTGGCTTAGCAACCAAACCAGCATGTATTCATGTAAATAATTAGCTAACCCTTCCACTCTAAATCTACCCAAAGCCACCTAAATGTATCCTATCCATTTCCATTTCCATATATGGTATCTTACACCTACACCCCACAACCCTTTAAAAGACCTCTTTGATAGTAATGAATAATGCTAGCACCTAGTGGTGGAGGTTTGATCCTTTACCAAGCCTATGGTAATTTATATGCTATGACAGGTAATGAGTGTTGATTTTCTGTTTCCCCATTATGTTATAATTTATTATACACCCGAGAGAAAGAGAGAATCCCAAACACACATGTGAGGTGCTAGTATGTACTTTTCGTGCTTTTAATTACGAGGTCTAGAAGGTTGTGTTGTAAAATACTTTTAAAGAGTAGGTTAAATGACCCTCATATTGTTATTGTCTAGGTAGAAAACCCATTTGCTTGTGGATAAACAAATCCCAAGTGTAGGGGTATTTGACGAGGTGTCATTTTATATACTATTTCGGGGTCATTAACCCCTTAAATCATGCAAATATGCCCAGATTATGTGCTTAATCGTTTGTTTTTAGGTTTTTAGCACTTGGATGGCATTTGGTGGAAATACATGTGAATTGGGCTTATTTAGAGAAGAAACAGACGAGATTACAGACCTACACCAAATCCATGAAGAAATATTGTTCAAAGAGCGTGGAGACGACATCGCAGGCATAAAGCGATGCCGTCGTGATCCATCTAGTAACGGCGTCAGATATTTAGTGACGGGGTCAAGACGTGGCCAGCTTAATGAGGATCTAGAATCATCCATGTAGCGACGACGTCCGGATTACAATACGACGTCGTCACACCGATATCTCTATATATACTAACCTGATTTTAGGGTTTAAAGTATGTAACTTTGTATAACTTTTAAGAGACGAACCCTAGCTCTTGTAGCAGCTTCAAAGGTTTTTTTAGGGCCTCAAAACCCTATTATACTACCTTGAATCCATGTTTTAATTCAAGTAAGGTTATCTATCATTAATCATTCAATATGTCTATGTGTTGCATGATTGATTTATCTCTTTGCTTTCTTTAAACATGCAAGGCTAAACCCTCCTTTGTATTTTCTTATGATTGAATGAAAGTCGGATTATAGATCCTTTTACTGGTGCTTCTTGATTGATGATTGTCCACGTTAGGTTCTAGAAAACCAGGTTTTGTCTGTATCATTATAGACACGTCTAGGGAAACGCGAGTGCGTAGAAAGGATACCATCAGGTAACAGTCTTCATACTACCTTGCCCCTTTATATGATTGATCCCTCTTAAGATATTTCACACGCATTTAATGAACTCTTAGGGGCCTTGTAATAGTCTTCATACTACCTTACTTGTGCGTTGCCCTAACAGAATATTAAATAGACGGCGGGTTCGTGTAATCCGTTCATGACCTAGGAAATACTTACACATATCATCACAAGTGTGACAAGGCAATAGGATTAGGAGAATCAATCTGATAAATAGTGCATGATTAAGTAAATACATTTAAATTATCATAAAGTTATCACAAGTAGATTAGATATTAGTTTAGTTATTAGTTAAACAAACCAACCTCTCAAACTATAGATTTACTTGCTTTCCTATAAATATAAAACACAAAATGAATCTTCTCTCAACCCCTAGAATTTTGTTAGACCGTGATCAAGCCTTCCCAACCGATTCCCCTAGAGAATGATAACAACCTCCGAGTCTTGCCTATACTACTACTACAACGATTAGGTACTATTCCTAGGGAGTTGTAAAACTTCTTGTAAAAGTCCCTTACGACAACCGCATCACCAATTTCAAGTCAAAAAACCCTAATTTCATAACAAGGTTTAAATCGAATTTTAACGCAACAAATCTAGTAGGGTGATGTGCGGTAGTCATAGGACTTCTACACAAAGTTTTACAACTCCCTAGGAAGTGTACCTAATCATTGTAGCATAGTATAGGCAAGACTCAGGGGTTGTTATAGTTCTCTAGGGGAATAGGTTGGGTAGGCTCAAACAGGACTTAGCTAAGATCTACAGGATTGAAAGGAGATTATTTTTGTATTTTTATATTTTATGGAAAGTGGTAAAATCAAATGTTTGAGAGGTTGGTTGATTAACTAAGTAATTAAAGTAAATATAATCTATACTACTGGTGATAACTTTATGATAAGATAGTGTATTTACTTAATCATGCAGTACTCATTAGATTGCTTCTCCTGATCATGTTGCCTTGTCACACTCGTAATGATCTGTGTAAGTATTTTCTAAGTCATGAACGAATTACACAAACCCACTGTCTATTTAATATTCTGTTAAGGCAACGTAGAAGTAAGGTAATAAGAAGACTATTACAAGACCCCTAAGAGTATATTAAATGCAATTAAAATATCTTAAGCGGGATCAACCATATTAGCGGTAAGGTAGTATGAAGACTGTTACTGATGGTATCCTTTCTACACACTTGCGTTTCCCTAGACATCTATGCCAATTTAATATCTTATGGCTAGTTTTCTACAGCCTAACGTGCACATCCATCATAAGAAGCAACAATTAAAGGATCTACAATCTAACTTTCATGCAATCATAAGTAAATACAAGGGAGGGTTTAGCCTAACATGTTATAAAGGAAACAAGAACATATATCAATCAAACAACACATAAACATATTGAATGATTAAAGATAAATAATCTTAATTGATTAAAACATGGATCAAGGTTAGTTAAAATTAGGTTTTTAAGCCCTAAAGACGGCCTAAAAGATGACAAAGTACTTAGGGTTTGGTTCCCAAAAGTTATACAAAATTACACACTTAAAACCCTAAATTTAGTTTTGTATATATAGAGAAGTCATCGCGACGGCGTCAAGTTGTAGTCGCAACGCCGTTACAAGATAGAATCTTTAAGGTCTAATTTAAGTCGGTTACGTCTAGACGCCGTCGTCTATTTCCTGACGCCATCAATAGACAGATTGCGACGACATTGCTTTATGCCTGTGACGCCGTCTCCACGCGCTGTATGCATAATTATTCAAGAGATTTGGTTTAGATCCGTAGTCTTGTCCGTTTCTTCTCCAAATGAGCCCAAGTCACTTGTATTTCCTCCAAATGCCATTCAAGTGCTAAAAACCTAAAACCAAATGATTAAGCACATAATCTATGCATATTTGCATGAATTAAGGGGTTAAATGACCCTAAAATAGTGTATAAAATGACACCTCATCAAATACCCCTACACTTGGGATTTTCTTATCCTCAAGGAAATGGGCTTTCTACCTAAGCAATAGCAATATTGGGGTCATTTAACCTACTCTTTAAAAGCAGTTTACAACACAACCTTCTAGACCTCGTAATTAAAAGCACGAAAGGCATATACTAGCACCTCACATAAGTGTTTGGGATTCTCTCTTTCACTCGGGTGTATAATAAATTATAACAACCATGGGAAACAGAAAATTTAACACTCATTACCTGTCATAGCATATAAATTACCATAGGCTTGATAAAGGATCAAACCTTCACCGTTAGGCGTAAGTATTAATCATTACTATCAAAGAGGTCTTTTAAAGGGTTGTGGGGTATAGGTGTAAGATAACATTAACAGAAATAGAAATGGATGGGATACATTTAGGGAGTGACTTTTAGGTGAATTTGGAGTGGAAGGGTTAGCTAATTATTTATAAGAATACACATTGGTTGGGTTACTAAGCCAAAGACTCGGACAAGATATACAAACTCTACAAAACTCTACATCCATCTCTTTATTTTTCTTTTCTTGACTCTATGATAAACATAACATACGCAAATGGCAGCCCGTACATTTTTTTTCACTTTTTTTCTATATATATATTTTTTGTACACTTTTGCCCTGCCATTGCTTAAACATATAATACATCATGGGAGTTTATAGATACACCCCTACACTTGAACTTTTACATACTCGATATTTACAATCTAACTAATGACCCAAATTGAGGCGGATCAACATAACATGGAGCTTATTAAGCTCTATTAGTGGTAATAAATTACTTCTTCCCAAAATCTTCATATATACTACCATGAATCCCAATCTTCCCAAAATAGTATTTACAAGGATAAGAACTTAGCAACCATGTACTCAATAATTAACTTCGGTTAAAACAATAATGTATTAAAGGTGAGTACATACAAGGTAGGCTAAGGCAATTTGGGTGTAACAATTGGTTAAAGGGTGACAATGCTCTTTATTAATAGTCCAGCTTAACGAGAAAGTTACGTGATAGACTTATCAAATCACACAAAAGAAAACACAAATTACTTGCAAATGTAGAGAGAGAGGTGAGTTAGAGAGAGAAAGTAACAAAGAAAAATGGCTACATATTAAAGTGAAAGTAAAATAAGCAACACCCTCTCCACATGAGGAGAGGGCTTTATATAGTAATGTACTTGGGCCAGCCTTGGGTTTAAGTGGGCTTCCAAGGCCGGGCTTGATATCTAATGGGCTTTAAAGCTCGTAACTAGGCCCAATTAGCTTATAGAATTCCCAGGAACATTAACTAGACTAATACAAGGTTCGGGAATATTAATGACCATCACTTTACATAAAACAAGGTCTAACTATCTCCCCCCACGGGGTGGTCATTGCTCATAAGGCTTCAATTCTTGTGACATCTTGAGTCTTGGAACCTTGTTGTCTTGGGAATTCTTTTGAAGTTCCTTTTGCATGCTTATGATCATGGTTCTTGATCTTTAACTTGATATTCTTTGACAAAATACTGACATCATGGTCTTTGGCCTTTATTTGTCTTGACTGTTAAGATCTCTAAATCTTTATCCTTGACTCTTTATGCCGCCTTGTGATCTTGTGTCTCCACCCTCATGCTCAAGATCTTGAAAGCTTGCTAACAATCTCCCTCAACATTTTCTCTAACATGATTACTTGTACCACATCATGGTAGGAGTGGTAATTGATCCACTTGTGAGATATATCTTTTTAATTGTTCGGCGATCTTGTCAAAAATGTTCCTTTTAGGGAGTGTTGTACATCATAGATTGCGGAAGACTTTCACACATGTGCTTGAGCTTTCATCATGTATTTATCTTTGTCGATTAAGCATGATGTCTTAAATCTTCACTCAACATGGACTAGAAGCTGCTACCGTTGGGAAACCTGCAAGTATAGGTTAGTGATAAACATACATGGACGAAAGTGTATTTATCACTTCGTCGAATACGGTTATAATAACCACGGTTCCTTGTTAATCAGTATAAATACTGCCTGCAATCAGGTAGAATTGAAAAGAATCTCTTTGAAAGGGTTTCACAGCTGTACTAGCCATTCTCGATACCAGAGCGTCTCAAAGTAGACACCATGGTAAGAGTGAATAAGATAGTTACTATATTTCTGATTAAGTCATCAATTCATATACTGGACAAAAATCGATATCTAGTTGACATAAGCTTGATTCATATAGAATCTCGTAAGCCACCTATCACAGAGCTATTTGATGTTGACTTTGGAAGGATTTCCATCGTCACCGTGAATACTAAAGAGTATCAGTCTGATGTTCTGGCAATTATCATAAGGATAATGCGTAGGACTCTTAATAACATCTTGTGAACATGATGATGTTTAATAATTGCTTGTCATGGAATGTGTCCTAATGAGATTTTTGATAGATCTCAATGCCTCTAGACTCTATAAGTGCACATTTGTTATTTGGTAAGCAGAGGCTGGAGCAGACTGCCACCTTTTCAATATCAACGATCTCAGAGAGAGAAAGCCGATAGAAGCGTGTTGATCTCTGTGAGAAATGAAACAGAAATATTTTGAGAGATTCTGAATGGCTAGGGAGGGTTGTGCATTGCATCATTGGGTCCATGATGACTTGTCTTTAATATCAGAATCATGTTTGTGATTACCGATAATATTATGCATTGAGGGCTTCTTTCTTTACACCCTTTATCCTTACATTTCTTTTTCATTCTTCAACCCCTTCAATGCTTATCAAGACTTCATAACTAACACCTTGTTGGGATTGTTCTAGTGTTAGCTTTGTCTCAGTTGGCATTATTCCCTGTAACGCCCCGACCCAAAAGGGTAGAAGTATTACAAATATGGTGTAACATCAAAAGCATTCATAATCATAACACAAGCATAAACAGCGGAAGTCTTAAATAAATACCAAAGGAAAATAAGTCAACATGACTTAAGGTACATAAGTTCTCAAAGGATAAACATATCCAAACGAAATAACAAATGTCTTGAAGAGAAACAATTCATATATCAAAACTAAGATCTCTAGGGTAAGTCCACACTCAGCACTCATAACCCGAAAGCAACCCCAGCTCCTAGCTTAGATACCTGCCGCAGGAAAAGAAAGTGCGGCTGAGCTTACAAAGCCCAGTGAACAGATATATATAATCGAACGCAAAAGATAATAGCAAATCAAAGGATACGATACAAGGTACAAAGGATATCACAATACATGATCAAAGGAATACAAATGTAGGGTAAGACAAATCAAAAGATCAAATCATAGTGTAAGGTAAGATGAATCAGAGAATCAAATTAAGTTAAGTTCAATCACCAAGCCCAAACAAATCATATCATAGTAACCATGGAGTCGCGAGCTCCAAATGTGAAAGACGTGGATTGCACCCAAACATCAGTCACCAAATATCCAAATATCATAATGTCATAATCCATCGAATACAAAACAAATCTAGGATGCATCCATACGCCCCTTAAACAAATAATAATCTTCATAATGCGCATATAATATCAAATGGGGGACGGCGTGAGAAATCACTCACTCACACATGAGTCATGCCAAAGGTGCATCAATGACACGGCCATGTTACCTTCATGGCTAGGAAACAAATAGTGGCTTGGTTCTCAAACTGAAGGGTTCAAAGCAAAGTCATATCAAAGTTCATTTCAAAGGGATCATAGCAAAGGTTCAATGTCAAAGGTTCAAATATCAAAGGTTCAAATATCAAAGGTAGCATAGCAGGGTTCAAATGGAACATAATGACAGATCATATAAGAAAGCCAAGATAAAAGGCTCAGAGCAAATGTAGCAAATCACATAAGTAATCAAAGATAGAGAGGAATATGTCATGAGAAACCTTAACGATAAGGTCAGAATATCTGTACGGGTTCTGGTTTGGTGGCTCATTTGGGTTCATGGGTGAGGGTCTGAGTAAACTGCTTCCAGCATATCTTGAGGACGTCTGTCGAGCTTGGTCTAGGTTTCGGTGTCCAGTGACCCCTAGTAAGAAAATCATCCGGATCCATTCGGGCTCAAGAACTCGTTGGGCCAGGTGTTATTTTGTGTGCTGTGAGGGCGTAGAAATAGCTTTGACCGTTTGACGAAGTGACTTAAGTCAGTCCAAGCCCTCATGGTCAAGAGGGCAAGGATCTGAATGATTTCCTACAAGATTTGTCGGCAATTCTTATCCGTGAGTTTGCCACAGGCGGCGGCGAGGTGTAATTTCGCACCTTAAGATGAAAGGAGACAGTTGGTCATGAAAAATTTTTTTTGAATATGGAACCAATGATCGATGCCATAATGAGAGAATTTTTAGAGTAAGTCCTTAAATCGACTCCATGCTTCAGAAATGTTTCAATCACTTCCCAAACCACCTTCACTAAAAATGAGTCCAACGATCACACCTCCAACAACAAAACCGACATCACCGAGACCTCAACCGCAGTCGTTGCGGCCCAAAACACCACTACTGTCAATGATACTACAACACCACCAAACACACAACCAAATATCATCATGCCTTTACCAAACAACAATGGGCAGATTCACACCCCTACACCTAAAATCCAATGGCTAAGTTGCTTACTGTCTCTGTTTCATCTATGGCCAAGATCCAAAATGTTGTACCCGCACAAATTCGAGTTCCCTTTCCCTCGCTGTAGGATCCCGTAATCACTTCATAACATATATATCATACCCGAATTTAATCTAGAGAAGAGAAAGGAGGTGAGTTGTTTTAGAGAGAGAAAGAAGAGAGAGAGAGAGATGAGAGAATTTTGGAAAAGGAAAAGATTTTTATTTTAACAACTAACTCTTTTCTAAATAGAAAAGAGTTTATATACCCCGTCGCGTTAAATGACGCGCGGGATATTTAACTAGGACCCGGGCTCGGGTTTTGCTTGGGATTAAACCCGAAACATATACAATATTAGATTAACTATCAAGCCCGATTCCCGATATTATACTATTACAACATTAACTAATTAAATGACCGAGACTCGTACACGTAATGAACGAACTTCCTGTTCGGCTCAATATTTTGAGGCTAACAATCTCCCCCGAAGTGAGTTCATTGATGACACTCCTTCATGAGATCAATGAGATTGCTTTTGTCGTTAAGCTCATGTGGTCTTGGTCTTTCTCTTTGTTCTTTGTTGTAGGCTTGTTCCTTCATGCTTTGCGATCTTGACTTTGAGCCTTTGTCATTGTCTTTATCGTCTATGCCATCTTGCGATCTTGTGTCTTTGACCAACATTCTCATACTATGCCTTATCTTGAAAGCTTCAAATCAGAGTTAGCGGAAGTCTTTGTCTTTAAATCTTGAGCTTTCTTGATAGATTGTCTTTGTAGAATGAGCATGAACATGTGGTAATGAATCGACTTTGGTTGATTGAGATACTGTCACCACCGTTTTAACCTGCAGGTTTACGTTAGTGATAATCAAGAAAATTGATTTGAAAATCAATCGACGTGTTACTTGTAAAAGCGTTTTTGTAACACATCGGGAGTTTTAATCTTTTATCAAAATTCATCAACCGTCAATTCATTTACTGGACCAAATCGATATCCAGTTGTCACAAGTTTGATTCATATAGAATCTCGCAAGTCACCTACCAAGAGCTTGTTTGATGCTGAATTTTCATGTATAACAAAAGATTTTTTGATCTTACAAAAAAATTTCATAATTGCCATATATTGTATTTTCATAATTTTTAACATTTAAATGAATTTTATTCATGCTTTAATGAATTTTTCTTGCATTAGGGGTATTTTGGTAATTTCACATTTGTTGAGATTTTTAGGTTTTACAACTTCTTCCCCTCTAAAAAAAAATTTTCGTCCTCGAAAATTGAAATGAACCGGAATGAAAACGAAATGAGAACGAAACGAAAACATACCGAACTAGACAAAGAAATGAGGATAACTAGCTCGCATAGAAATCTGCTTCCTCACCAGGCTAAATCCTCACGCACTGGGTGATTCTTCCAAAGAATATTCCACAAAAGAATAATTTTTTTTTCTCATTACTCTCTCTTAACGACCAACTGGATTCAGGTTTCCTCGGACAAAGACATATCATGCTGAATTGATCAAAAGAATAAGATGCGACATGCAATTATGATAATGTATCCCACAAAGAGATACATGAAAGACATCGTGAACGTGCGATAACTGCGGAGGAAGCGCCAAACGATACGAAACCTCTCCAATACGTTCCAAAATTTCAAATGGACCAATGAATCGAGGACTGAGCTTGCCCTTGATCCCAAAACGTTTAACTCCTCTGAATGGCGAAACTTTCAGAAATACACGATCTCCAGCTTGAAACTCTAGTCACTCGATGCTTTATCGGTCATAACTCTTCTGTCGCGATCTAGCCTCTTTCAATTTCTCCTTAGCAACAGCCACCTTCTCATTAGTAATCTCGATAAGCTCCGGACCTTCAATCAAACGCTCACCTACTTCATCCCAGCAAATAGGTGCTCGACATTTTCTACCATACAAAAGCTCGAAAGGTGGCACTTGATGCTAGCATGCAACTGTTTTTTTTTATTATTGTAGCAAACTCCACAAGCACAAATATTCATCCCAACTACATGTCCATTGAAAGCACAAGCCCTCCAACATATCTTCCAAGGTCTGAATGGTCCATCTGACTGACCACCGGTTTGAGGATGAAATGCTGACTAAAACTTAAGACGAGTACCCAAGCGTTTCTGTAATGCGCTTTCCGAAAAATGAGACGTAAACTTCGGATCTCAGTCGGACACAATAGAAGTCGTGTACCATGCAGTCTAACTATTTCCTGTCAAACAATCTCCCCAACTTACTAATACCAAAATCTTCCGGATGGGTAAAGAAATGACAGATTGGTTAGCCGATCAACAACCACCCAAATCGCAATCATGTCTTTTCGGAGTAGTAGGCAAACCAGTAACGAAATCCTTGGAAGTATCTCATCCCATACCACATAAGACTCTCCAACTTCATGTAACAAACCACTAGCCCATTGATTTTCAATTTAACCTGCTGACAAGTCCATACATATTGGACACAAACTTAGCCACAACTTGCGTCATGCCATTCCACCAAAAAGTACTATTTCAAATCTCTGAATAACACTTTGTTGAACCTGGATGAATATAAATAGAGAATATGTAGCTTCCATCTTTATTTGTAAACCTTCTCGCGAAGTGCCTGATCATTAGGAACACATAGCCTATCTTCAAACCACACAACGCCACCATCATCAACCCTGAACTCAGTATGTTTACCGTCTTCAACATTCTGCACAATAGCCCACAACTCACCATCGTCCCTTTGAGCTTCTTTGATCTGTAGCATGAGGTTAGACTCTATCCTCATACTCGCCCAATAGCCATCAGAACCTCGTACACATAGTTCAACATCCAAACGCTCTAAATCATGAAGGATCCTGGAATCAAAACAAGCTATCATCCCAGATTTTCGACTAAGTGCGTCGAACCCACGATAAGCCTTTGGCCCGGATGTACTGGATTGTTAGTTGTCAAATCTTTCAAAAGTTCCACCATCTCCTCTGTCTCATGTTAAGTTCTGCTGATTAAAAAAATACTTGAGACTCTATGATCTGTAATATATCCACAAGCTTCACCATAACAGATAGTGTCTCTAGATTATATGCAAAAACCACCGCAGCTAACTCAAGATCATGGGTTGGATAATTTACTTCATAAGGCTTCAGCTGTCTTGATGCGTAGGCGATCACCTTCCCATGTTGCATCAAAACACAACCCAAACCTTTCTTCGATGCATCACTGTATATCTGAAAACCACCAGAACCTGATGGAAGAGTCAATATCGGAGCAGACACCAATCTCCGTTTCAATTCCTCAAAACTCTCCTGACGCTCATCCACACACAAACTTCTCACCCTTTCTCATCAAGCTGGGTAAGATTAAAGCTAATCGTGAGAAACCCTCGAACAATACGTCGGTAATAGCAAGCAAGCCCCAGAAAACTTCTCACTTCTACACCAGTAGTAAGTCTCGGCCATTTGGTGATAGCATCAACTTTGAAGGATCCCATAATGATGCCGCACAGTACAATGAAGACCAGGAAAGCGACTTGCTTGTAACCTATGAAACCGCATTCGAAAACTTCGCATACAACTACCTTCTGTCAAGAATCTCCAACACACTCCGTAGATGTTGCTCATGCTCTTCTCAGACTAGAGTAAACGAGGAGTTCAGTCGATGAAAACAATAACGGACTTGTCAAGTACTCGTGGAAAATACGGTTCTATCAAATCCATAAACACAACAGGAGCATTTGCTACCGCAGGCATAACCAAGAATTCGTAGTGGCCATAACGCGTACGAAAAGCAGTCTTAGAAATATCCTGCTCTCTCACACGAAGCTGATGATAACCAGATCGCAGATCAATCTTAGAAAAATATTTAGCCCCTTGCAATTGGTCAAACAAATCGTCGATTCGCGAAGAGGATAGCGTTATGGAATTGTAATACGGTTGAGTTCGCGGTAGTCACTACACAAACGCATGCTCCCATCCTTCTTCTTAACAAATAAGACCGGTGCACCCCACGGTGAAACACTGGGTCTAATAAAGCCATTCTCCAGCCATCTCCTGTAATTACTTTTCTTTTAATTCATCAATTCAACAGGTTGCCATACTATATGAGCCTTTGATCGGACAGGTGATAGACAGCACCGGGAATTAACTCAATGCCAATTCAATCCTCTAGCCGGAGGAAGTCCAGAAGTATCATCGTGAAAAACGATCAGCAATTCAGAACAACGAAAGATTTTCAATATTAGGACTCTCCAAAGATGTGTCCATAACAAAGCCAGAAAACCTTGCACCATGAGAAATCAGGTACGTCCTTCATAGCAGAGATGATCTTAACGGACTAAGCGGTACAGGAAACATGATAAACAAATTCAGGATGCGAAACGTTACCAAAGATCACAGTCCTAGCATAGCAGTCAATGGTAGCTCGATGAGAAGCCAACCAATCCATGCCAAGAATCACATCAAAGTCGAGCATATGGATAGGAAGCAAATTCGCAGGACGAATACGATCATCAAAACAGAGAGGACAATTAACATATTCATGGTCAATGAGCATATGGTTCTTCATTGGGTAAAATATTATACGTCGTTAATGGAGTAGGATCTATTAATTTCTTACAACAATGGTAATATAATAGAATGTGTTAGCCCCAGTACAAATAACACCAGACATAACGATCATCCAATGTATATGATTACCGATATAGTACCATGAAGTCCTTTGCCGCCTGATCACAGTCGTAGCATAAACTCGTCCATAAATTAGGAGGCAGTCCTAGCAAAATCTGTTTGCATATTCTGCTTCTGCTTCGCTTGGGGACAATCCTCACTTATTTGATTAGACCCGCAAGTAAAACATTCCCCCCAGTTAGCCTTATAACACACACCTGGATGAGGCTTTCCATATGTTAGTCAAAGAGGTGTGAGATCAAAGTCCCTCATTAGACCTCCCTCAGATTGCAGAACCTGACATGACCCTGATTAAAATCCCGAGTTGACTTACCCCTTACTGGCCTGTTTTAGTTCACCCTGACCCTGCGTCATTCCCATTCCTACCAGTAAACCCTGATCCGACCCCAAAAAATCATGTCGTCCGAATCATAGCGCCGTCCTATTCGACCCGATGCTCAACATTCAGGTCCTGACGACCCCTATACTCCATGCTGACCCTTTCATGACGACCCCATACTCCTGTTGGCCCTTGTCCCCGTTTTGAATCGATTACCATCTCTTCACGCTTATTGAATTTCCACTCTCCCATGCAATAATTCGATGTTACGGGCAGCAGCCGCAACATGCGCAACATTCGTATACTCCCGTATTAATGAACCGCGACTCAAAACCCACTTCTTTAACCCCCACATGAAATGCCTATCTTGATCTTTGAGCATCTCCACAGCAGTTTCGAACAAAACAGCCAACCTTGAACCTCTCCATGAATCCCCATAATTCTCCTCTGACAAGCTGATATATCGACCCATACTCCACAGCTCATAACCGATGTTTGTTCAATGTCGGAAAAATACCTGCTTTAAAGATCTTACAAAATCCACCACAAGTACAAGTATCAGCAAAAGTCATCACCTCCAACCTGAGTACGCAACATGAGACTTATCCACCAGCACATGCATTACCTTCTATTATAAACGCAGCAAGACGAGTCTTGAAGTTTTTCGGACACCCAAAACTTGAAACAACTTTCCATATGCGTAATCCAGTCTTCTGCTCGCAGAGTGGCCAGCATAGACCGAATAACGCAAGCGGCTTCAACTTATTAAACCTTTTCGATCCAAACATGCCTCCCTTGGGTGTAAGCATCATCCACCACACACCCTGTCCACCTGAAGATTCACACCATTCCTGAATGTCATTGGTGATCTGATTCCTCAAAGCATCCGTAAGTGTTAGGGAGAAGATTGCCACACATCAGCAATCATGGTCCTCTAAGTTAGGCACATATTACGAGTTTCTACGTGTATTCACCATCTGAACGCGATCGAGAAAATATTAGCAAACTAAACAAGATAGGTTACGGAGAGAGTTACGCAGAAGGAAACCTAAATGTCTAACCAATCCACACAGTCATAGCCTAAGCTCTAAAGGTCATAAAACCTCGTCATGAGTAACCTGGCTCTGATACCAAAAAATTGGTAACGCCCCCGAACCCAGAAGGGTTAGAATTTATTACAAATAGTGTGACATCAAAAGCATACACAATCCATACACTAGCATCAACAGCGGAAGTCTAAATAAATACAATCAAAGGAAAATAGTCAACATGACTTAAGTACATAAGTTCTCAAATGAATAAACATATCCAAACGAAATAACAAATTTCTTGAAAGAGAATCAATTCATATATCAAAAGGTAAGATCTCTAAGGGTAGTCCACACTCAGCACTCATAACCCAAAAGCAACCCCAGCTCCTAGCTTAGATACCTGCCGCAGGAAAAGAAAATGCGGCTGAGCTTACAAAGCCCAGTGAACAGATATATATAATCGAATGCAAAAGATAACGGAAATCAAAGGATATGATACAAGGTACAAAGGATCTCACAATACATGATCAAAGGGATACAAATATAAGGTAAGACAAATCAGAATATCAAATCATAGGGTAAGGTAAGATGAATCAGAGAATCAAATTAGGTTAAGTTCAATCACCAAGCCCAAACAAAATCATAGTCCACGTGACCATGGAGTCATGAGCTCCAAAGTCTGTTGTGAAAGACGTGGATTGCACCCAATCATCAGTCACCAAATATCCAAATATCATAATGTCATAATCCATCGAATACAAAACAAATCTAGGATGCATCCATACGCCCCTTAAACAAATAATAGTCTTCATAATGCGCATATAATATCAAATGGGGGACGGTGCGAGAAATCACTCACTCACACATGAGTCATGGCCAAAGTTGGCACCAATGACACGCCATGTAACCTTCATGGCTAGGAAACAAAAGTGCTTGGTTCTTAACTGAAGGTCAAAGCAAAGTCATATCAAAAAGTTCATTCAAAGGATATAGCAAAGGTTCAATATCAAAGGTTCAAATATCAAAGGTTCAAATATCAAGGGATTAGTAATATCATGGTTCAAATGGAACATAATAACAAATCCTATAAGAAAGCCAAACTAAAAGTCTCAGAGCAAATGCAAGCAGAATCAAATGAAAATCAAAGATATAGAGAAACATGTCATGAGAAACCTTAACGATAAGGTCAGAATATCTGTACCTTCTTCCGAAGCAAAGCAAAATCAAAGAAACACCACAGAAAAAACAGAATCACCTCCCCTCTTGACCGAACCTAAGGAAATGATGAATTCGAGTTACAAACCATTCATTTTAAGATTATACTTTCTATTGTTAAGAAACTTTCCATCTTTAGAAACTCTCCAATATTAGTAATTCTATTTTTAAAACTTTCCTTTTTTAGTAACTTTCTATTTTTTAGAACTTTCCATTTTAAGAAAACTTTTTAATTTTTAGAAACATTTCCATTTTAGTAACTTTCTTCATTTGAGATTCTATAATATTTTAAATACTTAGGACTTAATATGCTAACCATACAATTTTAGGTTAAATATGAACAACCTTAGTCCAATTTTTAGGTTAATATGCAAAATCAACAAATTTCAAGGTTAAAAGTGTAAATATCAAAGTTTCTTATTTTATTCAGATTATACCTTCCATTTTATGCATTTACATGTCAAACCCTTAATTTTACATATTTAGTCCTTTTGGTTTAATAATTACTTAAACATTATCTTTAATTATCCTAATTACCAAACAATCCCTTATAGATTCAAATATGACAAAATCCTAATTTAGTACAATAAATACTCACCAAACCGTTATACTTTTCCAGAATTTACACTTTTAGTCCCACCCCATCATTTTAATTAATTAACTTCTAATTTCTTTAATAATATAGATGTAACCATTTTAAATCCAAAATAATATCAAAATGACATTTTATACCCCCCAACTTATTTTATACAGAATATACTAAGTATAATAACATGTCTAAAATAGACCCCATAGTTTCAGAATTTACAAAACAAGTCCTTATACTCTTATATCACAATTCGGCTAACAATTTAATTCACAAAACCCTAATCAAATTTTCCCCAATCACAAACACAATTATTTCCCAATCATTGGCATTAATTACACCTGGAAAAAATAACAAAACCCTAACCCTAATTCATTTTAACCATTTTCTTTCCCTTTTTCCTTATTTTCGAATTCGGTAAACACAAATAAATCTCCATTAATCATTCGAATCATTTATAAATTATTCCAACAATTTTTCTGAGTTATATGAGATATGAACAACCTCAGAAAAATATAAAATAAATTTTACAATTATTTTATATGCCGATTTCATTTTCATTTCTAAATTAGGGTTTTGAATATGTTTCAATTTATAAAATCAAAATAAAATGCATGGACATTTTTCTCAGGTTTATAACATATTAATATGATGAAACATAAGTTATAAAATTACCTTTGATGGCCCTTGATGATTTTATGATTTTATGAACCCGGTTATGATTTTCGAACCCAAAGCAATATCAAAAATCGAATCAAGCACTCCCCAAGCTTCCCACTATTTTTCCCACACTCCTTAGCCTTCAAATGATCTTAGAAAAATCGCACAAGTCCTGGAAAAAATGTATGCCGCCACTTTTGGATTTTTAGGGTTTGGTTTGTTTTTGTTTTAAGATTTAACAATTTAAAATGTAAAAGAGATGTACATAAAAGGTTTGGCCGAGTCCTAGGGGCTTTCAAATGGAATAAAATCAGGTTTTATTATTTACATAATTATTATATATTTATCCATATTTTATTTAATTAATTTTGTAATATATAAATTAATTAAATACATATATAAATTCGGCATATATACCTATAATAATTTTAATTATTTTCATTGTATAACATAAAGTATTTTAACCTTACAAAAATTTCATAATTGCTAAATATTGTATTTTCATAATTTCTAAAATTAAACTGAAATTTATTTAAGCTTTTATAGATTTTCTTGCATTAGGGGTATTTTGGTAATTTCACATTTGTTGAGATTTTTAGGTTTTACAACTTCTTCCCCTCTAAAAAAAAATTTCGTCCTCGAAAATTGAAATGAACCGGAATGAAAACGAAATGAGAACGAAACGAAGACATACCGAACTAGACAAAGAAATGAGGATAACTAGCTCGCATAGATTCTTCGGTCTCCCAGGTAGCCTCACGCTCTGGGTGATTCTTCCAAAGAATCTTCACGCTCTGGGTGATTCTCTTGCCGATCCAGAATGGATTCTGGTTCCTCGGACAAAGACATATCAGGCTGAATCTGATCAAAAGGATAAGATGCGACATGCAATGGATGATAATGGTATCCCCTCAAAAGAGATATATAAAAGACATTGTGAACGTGCGATAACTGCGGAGGAAGTGCCAGACGATACGCAACCTCTCCAATACGTTCCAAAATCTCAAACGGACCGATGAATCGAGGAATGAGCTTGCCCTTGATCCCAAAATGTTTAACTCCTCTGAATGGCGAAACCTTCAGAAATACACGATCTCCAACTTGAAACTCTAAGTCACGTCGATGCTTATCAGCATAACTCTTCTGTCGCGATCTAGCCTCTTTCAATTTCTCCTTAGCAACAGCCACTTTCTCATTAGTAATCTCGATGAGCTTCGGACCTTCAATCAAACGCTCACCTACTTCATCCTAACAAATAGGTGCTCGACATCTTCTACCATACAAAAGCTCGAAAGGTGCTGCCTTGATGCTAGCATGCCAACTATTATTGTAGGCAAACCAGTAACGAAATCCATAGAAATCTCATCCCACTTCCACATAGGAATCTCCAACGGCTGTAACAAACCACTAGCTCTCTGATGTTCAATTTTGACCTGCTGACAAGTCATACATTTGGATACAAACGTAGCCACATCTTGCTTCATGCCATTCCACCAAAAGTACTATTTTAAATCTCTGTAAATCTTGGTTGAACCTGGATGAATAGTAAATAGAGAACTATGAGCTTCCGTCATAACCCTCTCGCGAAGTGCCTGATCATTAGGAACACATAGCCTATTGTAGGATCCCTAGATCATTCCATGGATTAATCACAAGATCAATAGCACAAAAGATTAAACATTAAAGAACTTTTTGATTGAAAGAAACAAGAGTTGCTACAAACCCTAAAGATGAAAAATATTATGGAGTAGCTATAATGTCTAACCTAAAAAAGAAAATAAAAAAGGCTTTATATAGCCTTACAATGAGACCTAAAGAGGCCTTTGGGCTTTGATGGGCCATTTCGGGCTTTTTCAATAAATGCCCAATTACATAATATTACACTCTTAAACGAGCTAGATTTTTGTCTTGTATTTTCGAGTGACCGAAGCTTCTTTGTTCGGGTCCATTTATGTGATCCTAACAGATAAGACAATACCAGAAGAGCCGAGTTTTATCCCGCGAATAAGCCCAGAACTAACCGCATTAGACATAGCACAATGGAGCCCTTCCATAATGAGAATAAAAAGGAAAGGAGATAGGGGATCTCCTTGCCTTAAACCATGCTTAATAGAGAATTCGGAAGTAGGACTACCATTAATCAAAATAGAGGCTCTAGAAGAATGAAGACAAGCTCTAATCCATGATCGCCATTTGGAACCAAAACCGAGGCTAGCTAGAATGAAGTCCAGGTAATTCCTACTTAACGAATCGAAAGCTTTTTCGAAATCAACCTTGAAGATTAACATCTTTTTCTTCCTTTTTTTGTACCACTGGATGATCTCACTAATGATGAGGGGTCCGTCGAGAATTTGACGACCCAAAATGAAGGCAGATTTCTCTTTACTAACAACCTTGTCGATCACCTTAGACAGCCGATTAGCAAGAAGTTTGGAGATGATCTTGTAATGAGTACCAATAAGCGAAATAAGGCGAACATCTTTAACAGAAAGCGGATTACTGATCTTTGAGATAAGCGTAAAAAGGAAGAATTGGCACCTTGGGGGCATAGAACCAGATGCAAAGAAAGAATTGACAAATTCAAAAATGTCCATCTTCATGAGATCCTAGTATTTCTTTATAAAAGCGAAGGAGAATCCATCCGGACCAGGAGCTTTGTTACTACCACACTCCCAAACAGTTTTTTTCACCTCATCTAACAAGATATGAGACTCCAAGAAATCTCGATCATAATGGCAAAGAGTAGGAGAGTTAGCTATCGAAGTAAATATTACATGAGAATCATGTGCTTGGAACTTGTCTTTATAATAATTGAGGAAGACATCCTTAATGAGAGGCGGTTCCGTAATCCAATCACCATTAAAGTACTTAGAATTTTCGTCGCCCTCTATATCCCATTTAATGCGAGCTTTCTGAATTAAATCAAGCGCTTCAAGGTTGTCAAGCTTTTCAATGTCTTGAAGGAGATTAATTCTTTTTTCATAATCAGAAATACTAGCTAAACCATCATCAATCTTTTCTTAATTTCTTGAATCTCAAAAAGATTGGCACTTTTCTGAGATCGGTCGTTCTTCCTAACATCGACCTGCCATTTCTTGATAGCATTTTTGAGACTTCTTAATTTCACGTGTGAGCTGATTTTGTTATTACCATTGTCCGGGTCGATAGACTCCCATGTAGACTTAACGATATCATCAAAACCATCTCTATTTAACCATGAATTATAGAGTTTAAAAGGAGAAGGACCAAAATTAGTTTTCTTACTGTGAAGAAGAATAGGAGAATGATCAGACCACAAACGATCTATAGCCGTAACTTTGATGTCAGGAATATCTTCCATGACCCCTTCAAAGATAAGAAAATGGTCAAGTTTGCTAAGCTTGGTTCCAGCTTTATTCATCCACGTA
>BQNB010038020.1:32974-49036 GCA_026074375.1 Tanacetum coccineum | reverse complement strand
CGGTTGCTTTCGGTTCGGTTCGGTTTCGGTTTCTGGTTTATTCGGTTATTTCGGTTTTTACGCTCACCCCTAGTAAGATGTGGTAGTCAGATTCAGACAAAAAATATCTTAATGAAACAAACACACCCTTCCTCATACCTCGCTTTGATGAGATTGGTTATTGTTGTTGTTGTTGTGTGTTGCATGAATGCTTAATGCCTTAACGAGAAAACATATAACTTTTTATTTTGTTTTATAGAGTACAAGATGTGTATATATACAGATGATGGCCCAATTATTTGTTACGGGCTACCAGACGAGCTTTTATTAATTATCCAGTTATCCTCAATCCTAATAGTGGATTTGTTATGCGACAAAATCACAACAATACACTACATAAGAAAGACCTAGAAACCTATAATGACAGAGGTTTTATTGAAATAAAAAAGTCATTAAATTTAACATTTTAATGACATTTTTTAAAAAGTGTGAGTAAAAGTTTTAAATTTTGAGATTTGATGACAGCTTTTTACGTATAGAATGTGTCTTAAAGGCAAAATGGTATCCCCACTTTTTTTTAGGATAAATCTATAACTTCATTAATACAGGAGAATGTGAGAGTTACCTGGCACAATTTTAACCAAGCCACGTAAGACAAATTTGACGTGTCAGATTCTCCATAATCAACTCGGATTCTTTGTTGCAAAAAAAAACCACCCACTTTCTGCAACAAATAACCGTCCCCTCTTTTATATATATTTGAATAATTGAATAATTGATAGTCTCTCAAATTGAAAAGAAGGAATTGAGAAGTTTATTAGTAATTATTACTATCATTGACAACAAGTATAAGCATAAGAATCTGTCTGGTCTAGATTCGAGCAAATTAAAGTTTCAAAATCACTTGTATCATCTTTAACAGTTTGTTCAATCACTAAATGTAAGATTTTTTGTTTCCATAAAATCTTTAAAATATTGTGTTGGTGTGTGTGCAGAACTTTGATCAACTTTTACACTACAATTAATAATATGTCCATTTTAAATGTTGTTGAAAATGCATTAAAGAATAGAATGTATGAAATCAATAGTAATACTATATGATATATCCTTACTCTTTGATTTTAACCAGTACATAATAACGATAGTTGTCGTTTTATTAATGCAAGGTGTAGTTTTTTTCTTCCCACTGTAGGTCAATGCTCAATTTTACTTTGTTGTCTTTTCTTCTACAAGCACTTACTTTAGTGAGCAATTACCAAAAATAAAATGTATTAACTGGATGATAAAGATACAGAGTGGACCTAGGACTTAAAGTGACTGGGCGCAACAAGCAAATTGTAACGTAATATTAGAAAAATATAGACAAATTACATAGTTAACATGTGCATTTCGAAAAAAAATCATGCTTTTAGCAAAATTAACACCAAGTGGAACACATTCATGGGGTTCCTGGAACCCCCCTAGGTTCACACCCCTTAGTATGACATATTTACCGGGTGGTGCATCTAAGAAACCCTAAGTGTAATTTGAATTATAGAGGAGAAATAATTATGTAACTTTCCTATCACATGTTGAACATTTGTTTTTCTTTGGATTGATGAAGTGCTGCATGAATGTGAATATGAGGTTAAAGATAATATGCAGGCATTGTTGTTTACAGATATAAGCGACTTACGTTGATTCTTTTTGGATGTACGCGATCTATTAATTGGGTTGATCATAATATGTAACAATTGTCTTTTTGTTTACTTTATAGTTTGCCCTTAACTGAAACTTGTGTTTTTTACTTACCGTTGTAGAATCCTTAATCCATTTGACACAATAATTTCTAATTTTAATATTTATTTCAAGTAGTATGGGATGCACTGATTGATATTACCATTTTTCTTAATATTATATGATTGCATATTTTTGCAGTACGGGCTGCACAGATTTATGTATAGCTTCAACTACATATTGAACGATTTACAAGCTTTGATCCACAAGCCTAATGGTTATATTGAGAAGGTACATTTTTATTTCCAGTTGTGTATATCGAGTGTGATTGCTTACCTTACTATGTTGCAGAAAAATCATTACATCCCTAGTCAATAGTGAATAGTTTTTATATATCTAAGTTCCCACAATAATTGTCTATTTTCAAAATGTACAGCTTTATGAAATCTTGCTAACTATATTCTCCACCAATTAAATATCATCTCTACCTACTAAAGTTCATTTTGGTTGGTTGAAATACAAAGTGAACACTTATTATGGAACATCTCAAATTCAATAGTGTATATTTAATACGGAACGGCGGATTAATATCTTTGTGGAAATCTTCTTTTCGCTACTATCACGACGGGGTTTCTATGTTAGGTCAATTTGTATGTAATTTCAGAGTAACAAATGATCAAATTGTTTCATGTGTCCTTGTACATTAGTCTACGAATTTATTTTTTATTTTCTGCAAGATATAACTGGGTGTTTAGTGTAGATTTTCATTTTTGTTAAGACTGTAAGAAACTGTAAATAAATATAAGTTTTCATCATCCCCCCAATTAGGTGTTATACTTTTAAGAATGTATCACGAATCAAGAGTCCACTAATCACTTGCATAAACTTCTTACCTTTACTTTATGCCAAAACAAACTCTCTATATAGAATAAGTAAAGACATAGAGTGAGTCAATATTTTTTTAACAAGTCTTGCTAAATATGTGTGCGAGAGTTAACTCAGGCTTTAAGAAAATGCTTTATGGGTCAAACAAGGTAAATCGTGTTGTTGACATGGCTATATTTATCAAGAACCAAAGTCATAACATGTAAACACTTCACTTTATTTCGTCAGTTTGATGACTAACTACAACCTTGGTACCTTTTTTTACAGGATAAAAAGGTTAGTTGGCAGGAAAGACTTGCAAAAGGCTTTGTCCAAGGATAAATTTACCTTCAAGCAATAAATATTACTTTGTGCACTATTTTTACTTTTGTTTGTCCATGATTTAGCATTTAGTTCTTCATTGCTACTTAATATATTGAAAGCAATAGAATAGTGGTTTTGGTCTTTTTCTGCATTTTCTCCTCTTATTGAGGATACCATTATGACAATTTAGGAATAAAGGCTATGTTGCTTTGCAAGATATAAGGGTCGTGCACGAACTTTTATCAAGCCTCAGACTTTTTTTAATCTAACTTGGGGTTGAGTTTAACATTCATGACTTGAAAGGATGATTACATAATTAACTGAAACAATGAGGTGATACATTGGTTGGTTAGATACGGGTTTGAAATGGGTATGTTATAAATTTGTGGACCAGAGTTTAGTTTCCAATTTTTTATTAATATAAATCTGTGTTTATTTCGAGAATCAATTTTAATTCAATAAATTTATAATTACCTTACTAGAGCCATATAAGCATTGTATCTTAAAAATGACTTGTGGTAACTTTGACTGCCATTTTGAGCAGTTTCCATTATTGACTTATATTATAACCTTTTGACCTTTGAAAAAAAAACGTAACCCAAAGTGTATTATTCATTAGCAAAAGGGTCAAAAACTTCCACTTGTGTTGAATACGATAAAAGATACGAGCTTCTACACGCTCAGTTATAACATTATGGGCACAAAACACAATTAGAATATCGAAACTATTTGAATTCTGAATGAAATATACCGATTAATATATGTCGTTTTAGTAAGATATATATCATGTGGGAATGTGTATTAACCTTCAACGGTTGATAGTGAGTTATCACATTTGCAAGTCAAATAGTCGTAGGGCCTATGGAGAGGTATAAATTTAGATAAGAACTATTGATTAGATATTATTTAATACAAAAGCTTGATTGGTTGTAGATATTAAACAATAGTATAGGATATTACTTATGAGTAGTCCCATTAGCTTGTCGATCTAAAGTTTTGCAATTTTCCTTTCTCATTAAACAAAAGCTCTAATGCAGACAATAACAAATTTTGTGTTTTTATCTTTGTCATGGAAAAACTGTATATATATCCTGTTTTCATGTTATGTGTTTTTATGTGCAGTCGGACATACGGAGAACCATAAATCCGTTAAGAAGAAAGACATATACTCGTCTCATCTTCATTGCGGTCATCTTCCACAAGGCCACAAGGTCATTCCTGATGCCATTTTCACTACTCACTATCATCTATATCAATATTTCAAATAGTAAGTTTGAAAATTTTACTCATAAAAATGTTTGTTATGTAAAATGGGTCAAAGTTGGAAAGTCGCTCAGTTGTTAGTCAGTCTAATACCATAGTGTTATCTCGACAATATGATTGTTTGACTGTGGCATGGTAAATGTTTTGTGCAAGTCATCTATTACCTACTTTATAGTAAATGTAACACTATTAGTTTGTTGGGCCCCATGTAATCATTTGATATTTTGTTTATGAACTAGAGTGCAAATATGGTTGCCTCGGGTCAGTAACATGTCTATATAGCAAACGTTTTAAAGCAATTTATAGTATGTACATTGATAATGGATAATTTGTGACTTTATTGCAGGATAGAACACACGACAAAGAAAAATGCACGAGGGGCTAGGAGTATACAAAAAAATACATGGGCGGCTCAGTTAGTAAATGAAGTTTTTCATGAAAAAATGATGAATCAAAGGGTATTAAAAAGCTAACTATATCTAAGTTCAATTTTTCGATATTCAATTCTTTCATTCGCACCCATGTTAAGTAGATATGGCAATTCACTATGACAAAGATGTTAATATGACTAACAAGCTACAAGTTCTTCTTTCACTAATGGTTATAGGTTTTTCATAATATTTGTCTTGGTTTATAAAATGATAATTGTATGATCAAATGTCTAATTAATTGGCCGATTTTGTATGTCTTTGTGTTTGTAGCTAAGAATTGGGCATAGATTATGTAATCATCTGGAAGAACAATTTTCCGTAAGCTATAAAGTGTTATAAAAAGCTTCTCAAGTATCCTAGCGAAAAAATAACACTAACTGCAGAAATAGGGTAAAGTAGTAACAATTAATGAGGGTTAAAACGTGGATTAAATGGAAAGGTTTGTTATTTTAATTTTAATTTTGTGGAAATGATATACAAAAGTTCTACTACTTTGTTAAACTAACATTTTAAAAAAATCTACTACATAACGTTTGAAAAACTCACAGGCAAATTCAAGTGATATGATATTAAAAAGATGGAAGGACAAAAACATCGTACAACATGAGTGTGTAACACACTTCACACATGTACGTGTGAAAGTTATATTTGTAAAAATCTTATGAATGTAGCATCTCTCATATATATTTTTTTTGTAAAAATCTTATGAATGTAGCATCTCATATTTTAATTTGATCAAGCGTTAAAAGAGGTGGAAGCATATGGAACTTAATTCTGGGGACTTTTTTTGGTGGGATTTTTTTTTATTTCACATAAGGTTCACTCATTGACCAGTTTTCATGTTAGCTAATTTGTAAGTCAACCCATTTGATATAAAATAAAACTAAAGTCCCTTATCTGTCGATATGAGGTAACTGAGAAGCAACAATTAGCTAACTTATGAGCGTCCATCAATTTTTTTGGAAATTGTGTACATACTACCTTGCAAGTGTATATTTATATCTATGGTGTTTAATCTGGGGGGTAAAGCGTGTACATCTCCCCACCCTCACTTTGTCTCAGTTTAATGCTACAGATTTGAGGGATTTTCGGAATAAGAGAGCACTCATCTTGCTAGCGTGGCTAATTGAATGGAGTCAATGAGCCCTATAAACAGAGTAATCAATAACTAAAAGATGAACAAATATGCAATGAAGTGGAGTAAGCTTGAGTGGGGATACGTCGTGGGGGGAAGTGCGGTGGTGAGAGAGGGACGGTAGAGACAGGCACTGTTATATGTACTGACTGTATGTGGAGTAAAGGTTGGAGGAGCGATTGCGTGGTTGTCAATCGCGTAAGGCGCGCAGTGGGACAATAATTGTATCAATGCAGTGCGGCATATGATGCTTCTTAATGGGAGTCAATGCTCAATAGCAAAGCTCGGAAATCCGACATGTGAATAAGCTTGCAAGCTCATAGAAGAAGGCTGTAAAATGGCGCAAAAAATGCCTCATTATATCACACATATCGAATTTCGTTTTACATATACGGAATTTTAATTAGTAATCATAGGTCTTTTTATGTCTATGAACAATAATTTTATTCATTTTGATAAATTTACACTTCTAGTTGGTATAACAATTGGCTTTTCTCTTACGTTGATGTTTGCAATTATGCTTAGCTTATATAAATTTACGAGTAAAAAGTAAAAGTTAAATAAAACCAAAGGAACAAGTATAATGTGAAATAATTGTGGCTTTGTGTTTGATTGATATTAAGATAATATCATGTTTTTTAAAGAAAACAATTATGTTCTTTAACATTTATAAGTTTGTGATAGCAATTGTGTTCGTTTAGAGTGACTGACATCATGCCGTTGCATCCTGCTAGCCTTGCGCCACGATACCGCCCATTATCCGGCGGGCATGAAATTGGAATGAGACAATATTTTTATTGATTATTAAAATTGTTAGGCGTTTTTTTATAGTAAGAGATTTATGTGTAAGTGTTTTTTTTTAGTGTTGAAGTGTGTGATCGTAGGTACATAAATTTTTCAAGTTAAATAACGATCTATAACCGATCATGAGTTCTGGATTTTTAGTGACCCATCATGTAGTATTTGTATAAAATTATATAAATAGGAAGGATTAATTTTATAAATCACATAAGATTTTCCAATTATTAGCTTTAAGTCTAAACCCATATGTAAAACCCAAAAACATTACTAGAACATTGGATAGTTAGATTCATAGAGTATATTTTAAAAATTAAAGTTTATTCCAAACAAACTATAATAAGTTCAAGCATAAGAAGAGATTATGGGTATGTTTGGAAAAACTAGTTGTAAGCTGTATGCTGTAAACTGTAAAGTTGTTAACATGAGCTAGAAGCTGTATCTTTTTCAATAAAGGTGTTTGGTAAATTAACTGTTAACTGTAATTATAAGATGTAAAATGACATAAAAAGACACATCTATAATTGTAAACAAACGTAAAACAGTAAAATCATGATACTAATAATAATCGTAGTGCTTTAAGATAACATGTTTGTAATAGTCGTTGACGATGTGCTTTTTTTTATTGATGCAACGATATCATTTCTTATATACTTTGAACATTATATTTGTATGTTGACCCTAGATCATAATCTTATTATGTATAATACAAGATAGAAAGAGTAACAATCTTTGTGTAATACGCTAGTGGACCAGTTTCATTTTCACCGATGCAAATGATATGACGCAATCTATATGATGTTCAAAATGTTGTGGTTAAGGGGTAAGTTAGTAATTAAAACATAAAGAGCTGCTAAAATTTTTGGACGCCATTCAATTAAACTTTTTATTTTGAGGAAGGTTATATTAGAAACCTTCATTTTATTGGATACTGGGGGATTAATCCCAGCCATCCTCTAGATCAAACGAAGTTGAAATTAAAAAAGGGTTTTATTATTTAAATAAATAAATAAAAAGGACGGAGGGGTAGTTTGGACATTTAACGTCCCACACCAACCACACCTCCAATCACTCACACACTGTCTTTTTTAGATCTATATCATTTTTTCATCCCTCTACCTAACACACAACCAAAACATATCAGATCTTAATCTACATCACTCCGAAATCTAATACGATCGATCATCTCCTTACGTAATCGATTATCTCCGATAGCAGTGAGTATCATTAACCGGACCATCAGGTAAAAGTTCATCCGATCAGTTTTTATTTATCTTATTTTTAAGATAATTGAGTGTGAATAAGCTTATATTCATCTTATCCAAGATGGAAACAAAACATTTTTGAGACTTGCAAATTATTGTGCAAAGGGGAAGCGTTTTCTTGACTCCAGCTAAAAGAAGTTAGTGGATGGTACCTATGATTTTTTTGGAAGAAGAAGATGAGGTGGATGCATCTGATGATGATATATCAGATAATGAGATTGTTGGAGAAATGAATGTAGATGACATCAAGATGAAGATGATAACGAAGGTGAGGTTGATGAGGTTCCAAAAACGATTTTTGACAAAGCAAATGAGGTGTCAAAGGAAGGCAATGATAAGGAAATTGAAAAGGGGGAAATTAATTCTGAAGATCCTTTTAAAATTACGAGCTTCTTGAAAAGAAACTTGTGGGAATTGATAAGGAAGTGGGATTCCAAGAGTCCTTTGAGAGTACCCCCCTGGATTTAACCCCCGGGATAATGAGTCTGTAACAAAGAAACCAAGACGGATTTTTAAGAAACTTTTAAGATAGTGGAGGAACAGATGTCAAAACAAAAGGTGAATGTACATGATAATATTATTGGAGAGAATAGCAATAGAGGTGTGTCACAATCTATGGATGTTGACAAAGAATCGCAATGCTCAGGCCATTTTAGAAGAACAACAGGCCTGTCAACAGGTGGTTCTATATTGGAAGTGTTGGATGAGTTGATTAAGGTGGGTCAAACGATAGGATATAAGATGGATGGGTGTGCTAGTAATATAGAGGAAATTATCAAGATTCTGAGAGAACAAATCATTCAATGAATATTTTCTCCTAATATAACAAGGCGCCGCATTTCAGCCCAAAAGGCTAAAAAAGACTGGGTTAAGGAGATTTGTAATAAACACAAGGTGAATTTTTTGTCAATTCAAGAGACAAAAATGGAGACAATTGATAATTTTGGTGTCAAACATTGTTGGGGTAATTATTCTTTTGAGTATGTGTGTGGTCCTTCCGTGGGTAATTCAGGCGGTATTCTGTGTGTTTGGGATTCTAGGATGTTTCGTAAACATAATTCCACAATTTCGGATTATTTTGTTGCTATCCAAGGTGATTGGATTCCAAATGCAAAAAAATACCTTATCATATCCGTCTATGCTCCTCAAGATATTTCCGAGAAGAGAATGTTATGGTCCTATTTAAATCATATGATTGATAGTTGGAGTGGTGAAATCATCATTATGGGAGACTTCAATGAAGTTAGATTTAAAGAAGAGCGTTTTGGTTCTATTTTCAATAACCATAATGCAAGCGTGTTTAATTCGTTTATATCATCTGGCGGTTTGGTGGAAATTTCCTCTAAAGGATGTGAATTCACGTGGTGTCATCAATCCGGTAGTAAAATGAGTAAGTTGGATCGTTTCTTGATATCGGAAGGTCTAATGGGATTTGTCCCAAATCTCGCTATCCCACTCTTGACGTTACTATATCTAAAAAGATCATAGACCCATTCTACTACGTGAGGCGTGTCATGATTATGGTCCCATTCCATTTCGGATGTTTCATTATTGGTTCGAATGGGATGGATTTGATAAGTTTATTGTGGATACTTGGACTAATATAAATATTTTGGATAATAATGCCATTAGTCAATTTATGAAGAAGCTGAGATATCTAAAGGAGCAGATAAAAACGTGGGTTAGAAATAAAAAAGAAAGTGCAAGTGCGAAAAAGTCAAATTTGAAAGGTTTGTTACATGATCTCGATAGATTAATAGATGAAAAAAGTCGGATAGGAGATAATTAATAAGAAGGATTCATGTTATGAATTCGTTGCAAGATTTGGAAACAGTTCGAGATGTCGAGATAGCATAAAAAAGTTAAGAAAAATTGGTCGAGTTGAAGGGGATGGAAAACTCTAGTATCTATCATGTATGCTTAATAAGAAAAGAAACCAACAAGCTATTCGTGGTATTTTAAAAGGGAAGCACTGGTAGATGATCTGGAAGGCTGTTACGATTAGTCTTATCCGCTTTAAGGAAATGTTCGATAGTCCCTAATTCATACCAACTTAAAATTGGCATGGATTTTCCCGATAGAGTTAGAGTGGAGCAGTCATGGAATTAAAAAGGATGTGTCAAAAAGGAAATTAAAAGGGGCGGTTGTGGGATGCTGTTTCGACAAGTCTCCTGGACGGAAGTCTTTTACGTTTGGATTTTATAGAAGATATTGGGATACTATCGAAAATTGATATGTTTTGATGCGATCTTATTCTTCAATGTATGGTATTCCTAAAGGTGGTAATGCCCTCTTTCATTGCTTTGGAATCCTATAATGCAAGACGTAAATCGTTAAAGGACTTTAGAACTCGAATTATTTTGATTTATAGCGTGTACAAAATTATTGTGAAAATCTTGGCGAATCATCTAGTGGGGGTTTTAGGGAGGATTAAATTCTTAAAAGTTCATCCGCGTTTAATTGCAAATAGTAATTTTAAGATGGTCCTTTCCATCCTAGACGGCTAATTCATTTGTGTAGCTCAAAGAATAAGCAAGCGATGATCTTTAAATGTTTGATTTTGAGAAGGCTTATGATACGGTGAGGAGATAGGATTCACTATTGGTACTATGTTTTAAATAAGTTTGGTTTTGGTTCGAAATGGAGAAAGTGGATTCGTAATTGTTTGGTGTCTTCTAAAGGCTCGATTCTTGTTAACGGGAGTCCTACAAGTGAATTTTATTTCCGAAAAGGTCTTAAGCAAGGTGATCCGCTATCCCCGTTTTTGTTTTCTTTTAATTATGAGAGTCTCCACTCTCTTTTCCCAGAATGTGGTGAATGCAAACATGTTCGAAGGAAATATCGGTTAGTTCGTCTTTTACATTTATCTCATTTGTTATTGCGGATGATGTATTTATTTTTATGGGACCAATGGCCTAATCCACATCAATACGATTATCAAGCTTTGGATTGTTTTATAAGGCTTCGGGTCTTCGTATGAATTTATATAAAAGTAAATTAATGGGTACATCCTCAAAGGAAAGTAGTATCTAAGCAGCAAAGCAAGAGGGTTGTAGTATCTATTGAAAACTCTTTTACATATCTTGTATTAAAGTTGTTATGGTGGTTTCGATAGCTTCTAAGTAGGTCATGGGATGAGATAGTGGACAAAGTAAAATCTCGGTTATCTAAGTGGAAAATGAATACTCTTTCTATTGGAGGTAGAATGACGTTACTTAAATCAGTGTTGAGTTCGACTCCCATTTATTATATGTCTATGTTTAAAGTTCCCTCTCAAGTTCTTAAATGTTTAGAAGGTATTAGACGTATTATCTTCCATGGAGCTCTGATTTGAAAGAGAACAACAATAATCGTGTTATTTTAAAAATGGAATAAAGTTTTGATGTCCAAAGATAAAGGAGGGCTAGGGGTTTCAAGTCTCTTTGCGCTAAATAGAGCGTTGTTGTTTAAATGGGTTTGGCGTTTTCATGATAATAGAAGTGCTCTTTGGTCTAGATTTATTCGTGCCTTGCATGGTAATTGTGGGGGTCTCGATAAGAGATCCAAAGTTGCTCATACTTCTGTGTGGAAGAGTATTACTACAGAAGTTAATAGCTTGCGGAACAAAGGTGTCGATTTACTAAAGTTTATGAATAAGAAGGTTGGCAATGGGATAGATACGAGCTTCTGGGAGGAGATTTGGGAGGGGCGACATGAATTTTAAAACTAAATTTCCCAGAGTTTATGCGCTTGAATCCGACAAGAAATACTATTGGCGTCAAAATGAAATCATAATGACGTTGGGCTTTCTTTGCGGCGTGCTCCAAGGGACGGTGTATAGTTGGAGCAGTTTAACAATTTGAATGTGTTTCTTGCAGGAACGATGTTATCTGATTCGAACGATAGGTGAAGTTGGTCTCTTGTGGGTTCGGGTAAGTTCTTGGTGGCTTCGGTTAGAAAGCTCATTGACGAACACCGATTAGGAGGATCTTCCTATAAGACTCGCCGGATACAATGGTTCCAATTAAAATCAATATTTTGGCGTGGAAAGTTTGGTATGGACTTTCTTTACCACGGTCGTTTTGAATTTGTCGCGTAGAGGTATTGAGATTCAGTCTATCATTTGTCCAAGCTGTAATAAGGAGGTTGAATCCACGAATCATATATTTTTTGCTTGTTCGTTGGTGAGAAATATCTATAGGAAGATTGCTTCTTGGTGGGAGTTTCTTTATGTGGCGGTTTGAATCGTAGAAAGTTTGTCTGAGTGGTTTCTATCGCTTAGAATGAGTTCGAGGCTTAAAAATATAATGGAAGGGATTTTCTATGTTACGTGGTGGCTAGTTTGGAATCATCGGAACAAGACTCTTTTCGATACAAAGTATTCATCTACGACGAATTTTTTTGATGTCCTTGTTTCTAGATCGTTTTTATGGTGCAGGTATAGGAGTAATATCAAATTTAGTAGGATAGAGTGGATGAAAAATCCGAACCTTATTTCTTTGTAACTTTTTCTAGCTTCTTGCTAGTTCTAATATATATCCGCCGTGCTCGAAGGAAAAAAAATCATCTTGACCTTGTCTAATAGGTCTTATTTGAGCGAATTATGTGATTTAAATCGTGATTGATTGAGATAAGGCTAACTTATTAGGTGGATTGATGTGAATAATCATATGAATGTAAAAGTCATGCCTAGAATTTAGATGATGAATTATAATCTAACTTATTAGCTTATTGTTCTATGAATTATCAGTTGGAGGGCTCACTCTCTCTCTCTCTTATCTCTACACTCTCACTCACATCTACTTACCTGTTAAGTTAAAAAATCATATATGATAAGTTGCCTATGTAAAAAATTATAAAAATATATTATTCAATCATATATGAATATAAGCTAGTTTTAAGCTTTTATACGATACTCATATATGATAATGTCTTGAAATAAAATTCAACTTTTTTGTGATCGTCCTTGAGTAGTACAAAGTTAGTTGTTGTGTGTATAATATCATATATGATAATCTGCTTGAAAGCAACACTTTTTTAACACTAAAACTATATCATATATGATAATATGCCTGAAACTAAAATACAAGCAAGTTTGTCATCTCCTATTGAGTAATTAAAAGTTAGTTTGTGTTTTGATATCATAATAGGAAAATAATCTGCTTGGAAAGTTCACTACTTTACCAATATAAATTAACTATATATTAATATGTTTCATGAAAATTGAATCAAATCTTCTTATTTGTGTAGAGAAGACTATTTTTAAGGCATCTTGAACATTACAAGCATCTAAAGGCCCAAGAAACTCAATGAAGAAGCTCATGAATTTTCATTTCACGTTCAAAATGTATACTTCATTTTAATCTTGTAATCTCCGTATGGAGTTTTGACGTCTACGAACGATTTTGTAAACCATTGGTAACTGGTACAATAAATGTCTTGCAAATGGTTTAACTTTCTTGGTATTATTCATGATGTTTTATACTAAATAAAAAATGGGCAAACAGTTACAAGTGATTTTCGATATTATGTCCTATTTGTTTTAATTTTTTATTGCACACATTCATAATCACTTGTAAATAAATGCATTAGAATAGAAAACATGTTATCATTTTTTAAACATCAAGTATGATGGTTTGATAAATTAGTGATGATCATGTTAAATCTATAAGATCTTTGCGAAAAAAAAACACATAGATAAGTTTGCTAACTAACTTGTAAAATACAATATCACATCTGATATATAATAGATTCACATTCATGTAAGATCCAAATCAACCAAAATCAAGTAAAAGAGAATTTCTAACAGTTGTCCATATAAAAATCAAACATTAGACATATTACTTTCAAATATCACATATGATAATTGTAATGAAAACAAAAACAATGTAAAATCATATATGATTTCCTTTCAAATATCATATATGATAATTGTAATGAAAATAAAATTAATATAAAATCATATATGATTTCCTAGCATATCACATGTGAAAAAAATGAAAGAGTTAGATGGATCTATCATGGAATCAACAAAGTCTTCTTATCCTTGAAACAAGTCTTCTTCTTCTTAAACTAAGTCTTCTTCGTCTTGAACCATATCTTTTTTTTCTTGAACAACACCTTCTTATTGGAAAAACAGCTCTGAAAAGAGACAATGAAAAAACAAAATAGTGTTTCATACAAAAAATGCAAATATCACAAATAATAAATCCGAATAAACAGTCTATTGAATTTCATATGTGATATCACATATGATAAATCTAACAAAATGAAATATCATATATGATATCACATATGATATATCAAACAAAATAACCTCAATTATAAACATATTAACCTAAGCTAAAATCACATATGATATATTTCATATCAGCTCAAAACTGCTTATTGCTAACTAGTAAGTTAAAAACCAGCTTAATTCAACTTATATCCAAAACTTAAATTCACAGACAAAAGCTTAAATATAATTATTTAGGCATCAAAAAACTACCTAATAAAACAACTTATTCCCATTAACGATCATCTAATCATAAGCTAGCTATAAATTCCTCAAAATAAGCTAATAAACAGCCTATAATATTCAACAAAATAAATTCAGATTTGATGATTCATAAACTTATTTATCTAAATCATCTAAAAAGTTAGCTTAAATCACTAGCACAATTAAATTCAGATAATTCGTTCAAATAAGCTGAATTATAAGCACACAAATTCAAATGATGATAAATTAATAAGCTTATTCACATCAAATAAGCTAAAATAAAAACAAATACGAACCTGATGTTTATCAATTGAAGAAGGAGATGAATCGATTCAAAATAAACAATCGATTAAAAGATCGATTGATTTGGTTTTTTGTGTTGATCGAACAGAAAAAAAAAAAAAACGATTAGTTGTGGATTGGTGTAGAGAGAGAGAAAAAAAAGACGATCTGAAAACACACACTTTGTGTGTGTGTTAAATGAGGAGGGTTATAAGAAAGTAAGTTTATATAATGTACAAAAATACCCCTTAAGTGTAAATAGGCAATTTAATCTCATCCATTGGATGAGATGGAAATAAAAGGTGGGGATGAGTCCCTCAGTATCCACAAAAAATATGGTCTCCAGATGAACTTAAATCTTTTATTTTTGGAGCTTTTTAATAAACAAAAGCTTTGAGCTATTAGTATCCAAACATAGATTTTAAAAAAGTGGAGCTTTATTTTTTAAATAAAAAGCTTGTAGCTCTAAAAAAGCTTCAAAAAAGCTTTTACCAAACAGGCCATATGTCATATTTTTAATTGAACAAACCGTTTATAACATCTCTTTATGACCATCAACTGTAACACATAATTACTTAGTAGTAACTCGACCTTTTCTTTTTATTGATTTCATATATATATATTTGAACTCTTATTATATATAAATTCTAAATACGTGACCGAAACATCATGTTATTCTTTTATGACTCTTTTAATATTATTCGTCACAAAGTGTGTGCATTCTGATATAATAAGTACATAGAATCTTAAATACAGTCTTGCGATTTTAATAAAGCTATTAAGAAAACCGTTCATCGAACGGATAGAGACCTAGTAGACTTTTATGTCCTGTACTTCTACTTACACTTTTTAAATGTGAGAGAAACATATAAAATTTTACTTTTAATGACACTGTTTTAATATTTTTGTTGAAACTTTTTTAAATATCACTAAAAGAAAATATTTTATAGTGATAAGCTAATTATTGAACTATACTTCCTAAACACCTATATTATTTAATCATTTGCTTGTCCCGGTCCACATATAAAAGTTTGTTTCGCTTTCAAGGTTTTGACAAAGACACTTGTTGACGACTAATCCCAAAGCTTAGGTCAAGATAATATATAGAGTTAAGTACATAGATTGTCCTTGTGGTTGTCTCGAAATTGCAGGTTTCATCCTAAAAGTCTCGAAATTATACTGATTGTCCATGTAGTTGTTCATTTTGAGTTGACCGGTCTTTTGATCTTAACTTCATCCAAAATTTCATTAACTTTTCTTCACTTCGAGGGTATAATACCCTAAGGACCAACGTTGCAACACAAAAGGGCTTATAACTCCCTCCCTCCCGCCATTTTACACACAAGTACCTTTGTGTCTCGATCATTCTTGTTCCTCTGTTCCTCTCTCGAAGACGCCACCCACTCGCTTTGAGATTGCATCGAAATGAGTTTTTATCATCTTTTTGAAAGTGTGTTGTTTTAGTAGCTTTTAATTTGTGTTTGCCCTAATATCTATTGCCCTAATTTTTGTTTGTTAGATACCAAAATAAAAGCACAACCAAAG